>PVIR01004050.1:0-82469 GCA_004026965.1 Petromus typicus
GGCAGAGTAATACTCCATTCTGTAGAAGAACCATAACTTTTTTATACAGTCTGCAGTTGGTGGACATTTTGGTTGTTTCCAAGATTTAGCAAGCACAAACAGAGCTGCTAAGAACATGGGTGCACACATGTTACTGTGGTATGAATCTTTTAATTCTTTTGTGTTTATACATTGCAGAGTTATGGCTGGGTTAAATGTAACCTCCAATCCTAGTTTATAGAGGAATCTCCAAACTTATCTACATAGGGGTTGTACCATTCTGCAATCCCACCAACAGTGGAGAAGGGTTCCTTCTTCTCCGTAGCCTGGCCAACAATTGTTGCTGGATAATTCTGAAATTGCAACCAATCTTTGTGAAGTGAGATGAAATCTCAGTGTTTTCTTCATCTATTTCTCTCGAATGACTAATGATGCTGAGCATTTATTCATATACTTCTTAGCTGCTCTTACTTCTTCCTCTGAAATGTATCTTTTCATTTCAGATGCCCACTTTTGAAATGTGTCTTTAAATTTGAGTGGGCTGATTTTTTTAAACCTCTGTATATATTGTACATAGAAATCCTTTGTCTGGGGAACAGATGGTAAATATTTTTTCCCATATTGTTGGTTGCTTTTTTGTTCTGTTGGTGGTTTCCTTTACTGTGCAGAAGCATTTTAAAAGAATGAGGTCCCATTTGCTGATTTCTTCTGCCAATTCCTGTGCTATAGAGGTTTTCTTCAAGAGGTCTTTCCCTAAGCCAGTATCTTCAAGAGTTTTACCTAACCTGATTTGCAGCAGGTTTAGAGTATCTGTTTTAATATTTAGGTCTTTTATCTACTTTTATTTTAGCTTGGTACACGGTGAAAGAGCTAGACCTAGGTTTAGTCTTTGGCAAGTTAGAGCCCTGTTTTTCCAGCACCATTTGTTAAAGAGGCTATCTTTCCTCCATTGAGTAGTTTCTGGATCTTCTAGTCTGCTCCATTGATCCTGAAGTCTGTTACCTTGCCAGTATCATGCAGTTTTTATCACGGTGGCTTTATAGTATATTTTCAGGTTCGGAGTTGTAATACCCCCGACCACGTACCTTTTTCTTAGACTTGCTTTTGCTATTCTAGGTCTTTTGTGTTTCCAGATGAAAGTTTGGATTTTTTTTCTCTAGATCTGTGAAATATGCTTTTCTAATTTCAATCAGAATTGCATTGAATCTGTATAGTAATTTTGGGAGTATAGCCATTTTGATGATATTGGTTCTTCCTATCCAGAAGCAAGGTACATCTTTTCATTTTTTGACAACACCTTCTATCTCCTTTTTCAGAATGCTATAGTTTTCAGAGTAGAGATCTTTCACCTCCTTTGTTATACTGATTCTTAGATATTTTATTTTTTTGTGTGTTATTGTGAAAGGGACTGACTCCCCAATTTCAATCTCAGTGGGTCTCCTTTTTGTGTATACAAAAGGTATTAATTTTTGCTCATTGACCTTGTATCCAGCTACACGTGCAAATTTGGTGATTATCTTCAGCAGTTTTTTAATTGAGTGTTTAGGATCCTCTAGATAGAGTACCATGTCATCAGCAAATAATGACAATTTAACATCTTTTCCTATCTTTATTCTTTTTATTTATGTCTCTTGCCTAATTGCTGTGGTTAATATTTCAAGAACTATACTAAACAGAATTGGTGATAGAGGGCATCCTTGTCTTGTTCCTGATCTTAGTGTGAAAGGTTTCAGTTTTTGACCATTTAGTATGATGCTGGCTGATGGTTTCTCCTAGATAGCTTTTATTCATTTGTGATACATACCATCTATTCTGATCTTCTGTAGGGTACTGATCATAAATCGGTGTTATATTTTGTCAGCCGCTTTTTTTTACATCAATTGAGATGACCATATGGTTTTTGTCCTTCAGTCTGTTAATATATTGTATAACATTTATTGATTTATGTATGTGAATCCATCCTTGCATACCTGGGATGAATCCAACTTTGTCAGTGTGTATAATTTTTTTTGATAATTTTCTGTATTGTGTTTGCCAGTATCTTATTGAGGATTTTTACATCGATGTTCATTAGGGATATTGGCCTGCAGATTTTTTTTTTGTTGTTGTTGGATCTTTCTCTGCTTTTATAATCAGGGTAAGGGTTGCTTTCAGGAATGAGTTTGAGAGTACTGCTTCGCTTTCAATTTTATTAAAGATTTTAAGAAGTAGAGGCACTAACTCTTCTTTACAAGTTTTAGAGAATTCAGCAGTAAAACCATCAGGTCCAGGGCTTTTCTTTGTTGGCAGGCTTTTAATTACATTTTTAATTTTATGGATTGATATTTGTGTATTTAACATTTATATATCTTCTTTATTCAGCTTTGAAAGATAGTATGTGTCTAGAATTTTTTTCTATTTCTTCTGCATTTTCCATTTCATTAAAGTACAAAATTTCAAAGTAGGTGTTTATTATCCTCTGGACTTCCTCTGGGTTAGTAGTAATTTCTTAATTCTTTTTCTTAATAGCATACTTATGAGCCCTTTCCTTCCTTTGTTTGATAAGGTTGGCTAAGGGTATATCAGTTATGTTTATCCATTCCAAGAACCAACTCTTCGATTTGTTGATTTTTTTGTATTGTCTTTAGTTTCTATTGCATTAATTTCTGCCCTGATCCTTATAATTTCTTGCCTAGTGTGAGCTTTGGATTTGTCTTGCTACTTCTTCCCAGTCACTTGAAGTTTAGCATTAAATTGTTCATTTGAGCTTTCTCTGTTTTCTGGATGGAGGCCTTCACTGCTATGAATTTTCCTCATAGAACTTCTTTCATTGTGTCCCATAAAATTCTATATGTTGTTTTGTTGTAAAAACTTTTCAACTTCTTCTCTAATTTCTTCTGTCCCCCATTGCTTGGTCAGCAGAGTATTGTTCAATTTCCACGTGTTTGTGAGGATCCTGGGCTTTCTTTTGCTATTCAGTTCCTATTTCAGGGCACTGTGGTTCGACAGTATACAGAGGGTAACTTTAATCCCTTTGCATTGACTTAAACCTGTTCTATAAGTGAGCACCTGGTCTATTTTGGAGAATGACCCATGAGCAGCTGAGAAGAATGTAAATTCTGACTTTTTGGGGTGAAATACTCTGTAGGCATCTATTAAGTCCATTTGCTGAAAAGTTTGGTTTAGCTCAAGTATTTCCTTCTTGACTTTTTGTCCACTGGATCTGTCTCTTTGTGACAGTGGTGTATTGAGGTCCCCTATTATTATTGTATTGGAGTTTATCTGATTTTTCCTGTCCATTAAAGTTTGTTTTATATAGTTGGGCTCATTAGAATTTGGTGCATAGATATTTAAGATTCTTATTTCTTTGTCTTGGATTTTCCCCTGTACTAAGAGATAGTGTCCATCTTTATCTCTCCTTATCAGTTTGGCTTGAAGTTTATTCTGTCTGAGAACAAGATCGCCACTCCTGCTTTTTTGCTGTTTTCTGTCACATGGAGTATTGTTTTCCATTCCTTTACTTCCAGTCCATGTGTTTCTTTCTGAATCAGGTGTTTTTATTTTATGCAGCAGATTGTAAACTCTTGTTTCTTGATCCATACTGCCAGTCTCTATGTCTTAATTGGCATGGTGAGTCCTTTGACATTAATGGTTATGACTGATATAGGCAAATTTAGTGCTGCCATGTTCTCCTGTTCTTGGCTGTGTTATTCTACTTTTACCCTTTCCCCATCAGTTTCTTCTTATTTGGCCCAATGGTTGACCCGATTATGTCTCATGAATTTGTAACTTTCCTTATTTTTCTCTGAGATAGTCTTTAGAATGTTTTGGAGCACAGGTCTCATATTTGTGAAGTTTTTCAGGTGTTCTTTTTCACTGAAGTATCTTATTTCCCTATCAATATTGAAGGATAGTTTTGCAGGATCCATCAGTCTGGGTTGGAAGTTTTTTTTTTTTTTTCTTTAGGGCTTGAAACACTTAATTCCAGGCTCTTCTTGCACTGAGTGTTAGAATTGCAAAGTCTGCTGTGCTCCTGATGGGCTTCTCTTGGAATGTAATTCTTTTCTTTTCTCTAGCTACTTTCAGTATTTCATTCTGTTTTTGGATATCTGGAACTTTTATAATTATATGCGCAAGTGTAGATTTGTTCGTGTCATAGTTGTGTGGAGTTCTGTAATCTTCATATATTTGTATATCCAATTCCTTTCCTTTTCTTGTGAAATTTTGGGCCCTTTTCCCTGTGGATAGTTTTTTTAAAGTCTTTTGCATTGTCTCCTGCTTCCTCAGTGACTCCAATCAATCTTATGTTATTCTTGTTTGAATCATTCAGGAGCTGTTGGATGGATTTTTCATTATCATTATCACTTGCCTTTTTCCATATATTATGCCTTTTTTGCTTATTGGCTGAGATCCTGTCTTCTAGGTCTGAAATTTGGTCTTCTGCCATAATCATTCTATTATTTAAACTTTCACTTTCTTTCTTAATTTCCTGGACCTCTCCTTGTAGGTGTTTAAAAGGTTCCATTGCTTTTGCTATCTTTGATTCTGTCAACTCAATGATTTCCTCTTTAGCTTTATTAATCATAGTGTTGACTCTGTTCAATATCTCTACTTTCAACTCAGAGATCAGTTCTGATTTCCATTTTACTAGATCTGCTTTGGTTACCATTTCTGAGGACCCTGGAGACCGCCTTCAAACTTCTCTATTTCCCTTCCCTCTGTGTTACTTTGAGGTGAATATCTTTGTATCTGAGACCCTGAATATTTCCTTATCTCTGAGTTTTTGTTGTTGCTATTGTTTTGGTTTTTTACCTGCCTTGTTTTGTGGAGATATTTGTTGCAAGTCTCTTTCCTCCTAATATTGATTAACCTTAGAACATCAGTGTTTCCTGGGTTGTTCTTTACAGACTGTATTGAGGCCCCCCGAAGAAAACCCCTAGTTCTGACACACCATATGAGGCACTCAAACAATACAGCCAGAACACCTTTTCCTGTCTGCTTGGAGGCTGGAAGGCTCTGACTCCTGCACTGCTGCAGTGACCCTGCCTGTGGTTCTAATAGGCCAGCCTACTCACCAATACAGAGTCCCTGGTTCCACTTGTGCAGTGGGTCTGGAGTCCAATAGGCCGGGGCCCCTGTGAAGCTGCAATGGTACTGACTAACCTTCCAGCATTCCCACCTATTCACCAGTGTATTGTCCCTGCATGAGTTGTGCAATTGAAGTGACAAAGGCAGGCTGTTGCACTGCTTAGCTGTGATGGCACATGAAGTCACTTCCCTGGCTCTTCTCCATGTTATCTGGAGTCCCTAAGCACTCTTCTGGTATGGGCCAGTAGGCTGGCAGGCTCTGACACCGGCGTGACTGCAATGGCTCTGGCCACCACCGTCCTGGCTCTCAAAAACACATGATTTTAATATTTTCAAATGGGATAAAGCCTCCAGATAATTGTACAATTAAATTTCTCAGTTGATAGATCATCAGAATTAATGATGTGTCTGAGAATTCAGGAACTTCTCTAGGAAAGGAAAGAAATTATCTGTACTCTGATAAAAACTTACCGATACAACCCAGGAAAATAGATGTTTGAACCATGTCTCTCAGTCCTCTGAGAGATACATCTAAAACAAAATTTATATTTTTGGATAGATCTTCCAGGTTTACCGTTTAGGTCATTAAGGCTGAATGTTTATTTAGAGTCTAAATGAAATACATGAAAATATGAACTCACCAAATTTTCAAAATTAACTCTCATTTATTAAAATTAATTGGAGAAATGAAGTATTTGTTAGAATAACCACTATACACTAACTTCTGGAAAGATGGCAGAGTGCTAAAAACAAAAAAATAGTCTTTCTGCAATTTATCATTCCCAACCTGTAATAGAGCAGCTCAAGGAAAAAGAAAAACAAACAAACAAACAAACAAACAAAAAAGAACAGACAAAATGTCTCCCAAAGATCAAAAATAGATCTGAGGAAATAACTGAAGGGCCAGAGATTTAACTCAGTGGTTCCAGCATCTGCCTTGCAAACAGAAGGTCCTGAGTTGGATCACAGGTCACTACATATCACGGTGCCCAATGTGTTGATTCATGCCTGTAATCTCAGAACTTGAGAGGCAGGAACAGGAAGATTCCTGTGAATTTGAGGCTACCATGTTAGCTCAGGGCCAGTCTGAACTACAAAAGCAAAACCTTGTCTCAAAAAAGAAAAAAAAAGTGATGAGAGTGAAAGAGAAATTTTAGCAGAAAGGAACCAAACCCATCTCCTTGAAAAACAACTCTCTGTGGGGGAGGGGCTGCTGAACCTCCTGAAACTATGGACCACTGGTGACTTCTGATGGCCCATAAGGCCACACAAAGAAATGAGATAGTGGTGCAGAGCAGCAGTACACTGGATGGAATAAGAAGCTGTTTTCAACATATATAACTTGGATCTGGACCAAGGACAGAGGATCAGTACTGGGAAAGTTAGGAAGATCTGCCCACTACCCCAAGGGACTGAGAATCAACGTGTTAGCACTTGAACCCCTTCAGAAAAGTTCTGAGTCTCCCCTGACAAGAGCACCTGCCATAGGATCTTCACAGGACATTACTGCAGTTCCATCTTCTTGTTCTCTGTATCACCATATTGTGTCTCCATGTTCCGTCTCCCTGTCCACCATACTGAAGAAGTGTCCACTGAGAAAGTGAATAAAACCTGTGGAGTATAATAATAAGTGAGTTTCTGGTACCATCACTACCTACAGAGTCCTGAACTCACTTCAGAGGAAGGATGGCTGTGCTTTCAAGCCTGCAGTAGTTCTTTAAGCTGAACTCAGGCCCTCATTGTAGCCAGAAGCCAGAGTGCTCTATAGTGTACTATGGCTATTTACCTGTGACTAGTTAATTCTGATCTGTGTGCAATTATCCAAATTTTCACAGGAGACAGCAGCTTTGTGTCTTAAACATTTGGAATTGAATTAATTGGTTTTTTGCTATTATTGTCTTTTTCTTATTTCTCTCTTTTTCTTTCCTATTTTTTCATTTTTCTTTCTCTTTCTGTTTTATGTCCTCTCGTATTTTTCATTCTTCTACTCTTTGTTTTTTCTTCTCTCAATTACTCTTGTTTTTACAGGAGGGAAAATAGTTTCCTGACTGCCTGTTGCTATAGGGTACATCTACTGTTGTTTTGTTTCTGCATCCTCTGTTTTCCTCTGGTTAGAGTCAGTTTCCTGAATTTTGTGTATTTTAGTCCATATTCTCCTTATTTTTGGTACTATTATAGGTGAGTGAATAGTTTGCAGTTGTCCTGCTGCTGTTAGTCTCATCTGTTTTGAATTGGATCCTTCTGCTTTTTTGTGCTCTGTCTTCTATCAGCCTCCCAGGGTTTGTATGATCTCTATATTCCTTATAAACCTATATCTAATCTCTCCATCTCCTTCTGTCTATCTACTGCTCCCCAACTCCCTGTTAACTTTTTATTCCTAAAGAGCAATGTTCCTCTACTTAAGGGCCTGTATGGTGTAAACATACTTGTGGTTAATTATAAATTTAGACCTATGGTGACAGATCTAATTCATGAGCTTAAAGGTATCAAAATCGTGACTACCACAATTTGTCATTTCATGTGCAGTGTGGGATACTATTGATGATCATAAATATATTATGTCCACCAATGTGATGTAATTATTCTGTTTTAGTACCTTTTCTGGTGTTCCAGAACTGAGGTTGTTTAAGGGTCATTACACACTCAAGAGGGAAGGAAGCAGCCATCTGCTAAGGGTTCGAAATATTAGCAAGAAAGAGTTTTGCAATAAACATTGCACAGAAAGCAGGCCTGGAATTAAACTAAAAATGTCAGCAATGACAAATAAATATCAATGAGAAAAAAATTCAAAACCACAGGTATTACGATGGAAGCAATGGAAAGAGAAAATATAACAAACTGAAGTTCAATCACCAGGACTCTGAACTGGTAACAAAAGAGGATTTAGTAAAAATGAAATGAAAAATAATTGCTCAGATAACACAGATAGGGTCCATGGAGAAACATATGACTAATAACACTGAAGAAGAGATCAGGAAGATGATAAAAATCTCTGTTTTCCAAAGTAATAGAATCTGTTAAACAATTTGAAACAGATTTTCAGATTAAAAACTTCAGTGAAGGTTTACATGTTAGAATGAATAAATGTGCAAACAGAATATAGCATATAGAAAATAAGATTACAGCCAATTACCAGGAAAGGAATAATTTCTTTTGAAAATAGCGAGGGACTATTAGAAAACAAGCCAGCAACTGCTAGATGATACAAACAAAAATATCATAATACAAAAGACTCAGTAAAGAAACAGGAGATACTGCCAATGACAAACAACAACAACAACAAAATTGTATACAGATGTAATGGCGGAAAGCTTTTCAGGAAAGAGAAAAGAAATTGACATATAGATAAATTAGGCATATAGGACTCCAACTAGATGTCATATATATATATATAAAAGAAACAAATCACATGCAAAGAAAAGTCCATCAGAATCAGAACAAACATTTCAACACAAACTCTCTAGTCAAGGAGATCCTGAAGTGAAGTACTGCAAGACCTAAAAGAAAATAAACTCTAATCTAAATTGACATATCCTGCAAAACTATCTTTCAAAACTGACAAGGAAATAAGGTACCTGTACAACAAAAAAACAACCAAGATATTTCACAAATTCCAAACCTACACTACAAAAAGCTTTCAGCCACATCTTAAAAAAAGACAATGAACTCTTTCCTGAACTTGCTTCAGAGCTTTAACATAAATTCCATGTGTCTGCTGACCAGCTGCTCCCAATTCCAGTCTGCTGTGCCTAGGTGGGATTCTTCCATTCTGTGTCTCTGGGCCATGAATGGAGAGGGTGTGAAGATAATGATGAGGACTCTGGAAGTGGTTCAGAAGTGGCAAGAATGATGGGGAGTTGGCAGAGCTGTGGAAACCTCAGGCAGCACCACTGAAGGTGGGCAGGGGGCTGAGAGTTCCATTCTCCTGGCCCAATCCAGAAGCATGCCCAGGGACTCTATATAGGGGCAGGAACACCCCACGGAAACCTCAGGCAGTGCCATTGCAGCCGGGAAGCAGCCAGAGCCTCATGGCCTCCAGGCATACTCCAGAAGTTGGGCCAGGGACTCTGTATAGGAGCAAGCAGAGCCACTGAAAACTCAGGAAGCACCATTGCAGCTATGCAGGGGCCAGAGCCTGCCATTCTCCAGGCCCATGACAGAAGAGTGCCCAGGGACATTGTATAGGAGCGATTGGAGCCCAGGGAAGCTCACACTGTGCCATGGAAGCTGGGCAGGGGCAAGAGCCTGCTGGCCTCCAGGTCCACTCCAGAAGTGAGCCCTGGGACTCTGTATAGGAGCAGGCAGACACCATGTAAACCTCAGGCAATGCCATTGCAGCAGGGCACAGACTTGAGCTTGCCTTTCTCCACACCTGTTGCACAAGGACACCCAATTACACTGTATTGGTGAGTAGGTGGGTCTGTTGGTACTTCAGCCAATGCCATTGCAGCCAAAAAGGGGCCAGAGCCTACTGGCCTCCAAGCCCACTACACAAGCTCACCCAGGGACTCTGTATTGGTGAGTAGCAGGCCTATTGGAAACTCAGGCAGCTCCACTGTAGCCATGAAGGGGCCAAAGACTTCCTGACTCTAAGCAGACTGCTGAAGCATGCCCAGGAACTCTGTTTAGGGGTGCCTTGAGCCCACCATTCCTTAAACATTGCCAGTACAGCAGCATGCAGTCCAGAGCCTGCCTGTCTCTATGCAAACTGCAGAGGCTCACACAGGGACAGTGTATAGATGAGCAGAGGAGACTACTAGAATGCCCTAGGTCTCCATTAGATGCTGCCCACAGGGCTGAAGCCTGCCTGCCTTCACATAAACTGCAGAAGTGTTTTCCAGGAAACTGTATAGGTATGCAGCCAATCCTGCTAGACCTGTGGATGGTGGCATTAGATGCTGCACACAAGACTGGGGCCTGAATGTCTAACAGCCAACTGCTCTGAGTGCACCCAGGGATATTCCAGGTATAAGGTACTCAGCACAGTCCCCTGAAACCTCTGGCAGCACCAGTAGATGTGGATGTATAGTGCTGGGGCCTACTTGTCTGCAAGTCATAAGCACTAAGTATAACTAGGGACACTTTATGTAAAAGGTGTGCTGAGAATTCTGCTGGAACCTCAGGTGGAGTCAGTAGATACATGTACACAGATTTAGGTCCTGCCTGCCGCCATGCCCACTATACTGAGCTCACCCAGGCACATTTCAGTTAAAGGGTACGCAGAGGAGTCCACTTGAACCTCACACAGCTCCTTTAGACTCAGAGGCCCAGTGGTGGGACCTACCTGCCTCCGCTCCCATAACACTGAACATGACGAGTGACACTGTATGTAAACTAGGCACCACTGAATTCATGGAAACTTCAAGGGACACAAAATAGACACCAGCGCATGGGGCTGGTGCATAGAAGCTTCCACTGCCAAGTGCTTTGCAATCAAGGTATTCTGACTGTGCTGTTTGAGTGCCTTACATGTGCGCCAGAACTAGCGTTGTTTTGTTCCAAATACAGACTCTAGAAGAACAACCCAGGACACAATAATATTTTAAGGACCTTAAATATTAGAAAGAGACCTGCAACAAACATCGCCAGACAACAGGGAAAGTAGTAAGCCAAAAACAGCAGCAATGACCAAAACTCAGAGAAGAGAAAATATTCAAAGTCTCACATGCAAAGATCTCTCATCCCAAGGTAAACCAGTGGAAAGGGAAATCGAGACATCTGAAGCTCAGGCTCAAAGGTTCTCAGAAATGGTATCCAAAGCAGATCTAGTAAAATGAAAATCAGAACTGATCTCTGAGATGAAAGCAGAGATATTGGACACAGTCAACATTATGATTAACAGAGTTAAAGAGGAAATCAAGGAGATGATAGAATCTGAGATGGAAAAAACAATGGAACCTTTTAATCACCTACAAGTAGAGGTGCAGGAAATCAAGAAAGAAAGCGATAGTTCACACATTAGAATGAATATAGCAGAAGACTGAATTTAGGACCTAGAAGAAAGGATCTCAGGCAATGAACATGAAACGCATAATTTATGGAAAATGGCAAGTTAAAAAGAGGAATAAATCCAAAACCTGCTAGATGATTTGAAGCAGAATAACATAAGATTGACTGGAGTCACTGAGGAAGAAAGAGACTACACAAAAGATTTTTTAAAAAAACTATTCACAGGGATAATGGCAGAAAACTTCACTGCAAAAGGAAAAGAATTGGACATAAAAATATATGAAGATTACAGAACTTCACATGAACATGACAGAAACAAATCTACACTTGGGCATAAAATTATAAAAGTTCCAGATATATATATATATAAAACAGAGTGAAATAGTGAAAGCAGTCAGAGAAAATAAAACATACCAAGGGATGCCCGTCGGGATCACAGCGGACTTCTCAACTCAAACACTCAATTGAAGAAGAGCCTGGAGAGAAGTGTTAAAAGACCTGGAGAAAATCAACTTCCAACCCAGACTGATGTATCCTGATAAACTGTCCTTCAAAAATGATAGTGAAATAAGATAGTTTCATGACAAAGAACACCAGAAAAACTTTGCAAATATAAAACCTGCACTACAAAGCATTGTAAAGAATATATTGGAGAAAATAAGGAAAGTTACAAATTAATGAAACCTAACAGAGTCAACCCATCTGGCCAAACAAAATACTGATGGGAAAAGTGCAAAAGAAGAAAAACAGAATCAATAACAGGAAAACATGACAGCATTATATTTACCTATATAATTCATAACCATTAATGTTAATGAACTCAAGGCACGAATTCAGAGACACAGGCTGGCAGAATGGATCCAGAAGCAAGATCCTACAATCTGATGAATACAAGAAACATGCTTGATAGAGAAAGCAAGCCATGGACTGAAAGAAAAGGGATGCAAAACAATACATTGACAGGAAGCAACAAAAAAAGGAGTGGCCATCTTTTTTGCAGACAGAATAGATTTCAAGCCAAAACTGATAAAGAGAGATAAACAAGGATACTATCTTTTAATATAAGGAAAAATCCAAGAGAAAGAAAGAACAATCTGAAATATCCTTGCAGCAAATTCTAATGCACCCAGCTATTAAAACAAACTTTAATGGACATGATAAAGCAGATCAACATCAATATAATAATAGTAGGAGACTTCAATACTCCACTGTCACAAAGAGACAGATCGATTGAACAAAATGTCAATAAGGAAATACTTGAACTAATCCAGACACTTTTCACCCAACAAAGTCAGAATTTATATTCTTCTCAGCTGCTCATTTATCATTCTCAAAAATAGACCATATGCCGTTTCATAGAACAGGTTTAAGTAAAGGCTAAGGGATTGAAGTTATCCTTTGTACACTGTCGGACCACAGTACTCTGAAATAGGATCTGAATAGCAAAAGAAATCCCAGGATCCTCACAAACACATGGAAACTGAACAACACTCCGCTGACCAACCAATGGGTCACAGAATAATTAGAGAAGAAACTGAACATTTCTTACAACTGAACGATAACCCCAATACAACATATAGAAATTTATGTGACACAATAAAACAGTTCTATGAAGAAAATTCATAGCAGTGAAGGCCTTCATCCAGAAAACAGAGAAAGCTCAAATAAACAATTTAATGCTGAACCTCAAGTGACTAGAAAGAGAGGAACAAGACAGACCCCAAGCTCACAGTAGATAAGAAATTATAAGGATCAGAGCAGAAATTAATTCAATAGAAACTAATAGAATGATACAAAACATAAATGAATCCAACAATTGGTTCTTGGAAAGGATAAACAATATTGATACACCCTTAGCCAACCTTATCAAACAAAGAAAGGAAAAGGCTCATATCTATGCTATTAGGAATGAGAAGAGGGAAATTCCTATCGACCCAGAGGAAGTCCAGAGCATAGTAAACATCTACTTTGAAAATCTATACTTCAATAATTTGGAAATTGTAGAAGAAATGGATAGATTTTTAGACACGTATGAACTTCTAAAGCTAAATGAAGAAGATATAGAAATATTAAATACCACAATATCAATATGTGAAATTGAAAATGTAATAACATTCTGTCAAAAAGGAAAGCCCTGGAACTGATTGCTTTACTGCTCAGTTCTATAAAACTTTTAAAGAAGAGTTAGTGCCTCTAGTACTTAAAATCTTCAAGAAAATTGAAAGGAAAGCAGTACTACAAATATCTTTCCTAAAAGCAACCATTATCTTGATTCCAAACTCAGAGAAAGATCGAACCAAAAAAGGGAACTATAGGCCAATATCACTAATGAACATTGATGCAAAAATCCTCAATAAAATAATAGTAAACAGAATACAGAAAATTATCAAATAGATTACATACCCTGATCAAGCTAGACTCATCCCAGTTTATGTAAGGATGGTTCAACATATGTAAATCAATAAATGTTGCATACTATATTAACAGACATAAGGACCAAAATCATATGGTCATCTCAATTCATGCAGAGAACATGTTTGACAAAATAAAAAACTCATTCATGTTCAAAACCCTACAGAAGATTGGAATAGATGTTCTTCATCTCAAACTAATAAAAGTCATCTATGAGAAACCATCACCCAGCATCATAGGAAATGGTCAAAAATTGAAACCTGTCACACTAAGACAAGGATGTCCTCTCTCATCACTGCTGTTCAAGGTATATCTGGAAATATTAGCCACAGCAATTAAGCAAGAGAAAGAAATAAAAGGAATAAAAATAGGAAAAGAATAGATTAAATTGTCATTATTTACTGATAACATGATACTGTATCTAAAAAATTCTAAAAATTCAAATAAAAAATTGCTGGACCCAATTACCAAATTTAGTTGTGTGGCTGGATACAAGGTCAGCATTCAAAACTCAATAGCTTTTTTATACATAAACAGTGAACCCACTGAAATAGAATTTGATTAGTCAATCCTTTCACAACATCACCAAAAAAATAAATTAAATATCTAGGAAAAAATCTAAACAAAAGAGAAGAAAAACCTTTATGCCAATAACTACAGCACTCTGAAAAATGAGATAGAAGAAGATATCAAAAAATGGAAAGACATACCTTCCTCCTGGGGGAGAAGAACCAATATTGTCAAAATGGCTATACTCCCAGAACTATTATACAGATTCAGTGCAATCCTGATTGAAATTAGAAAAGCATATTTCACAGATCTAGAGAAAAAAAAAAATCCAAACTTCCATCTGGAACTACAAAAGACCTAGAATACCAAAAGCAATTCTAAGCCACAAGGACATGTGGTGGGATATTACAATCCCAAATCTGAAACTACCATAAAGGCACCATGATAAAAACCGCATGGTACTGAAAAAGTAACAGACCTGAGAATCAATGGAGTAGATTAGAAGATCCAGAAACTACCTCAGATACACTGAGCCACCTCATCTTTGACAAAGGAGCCAGAAATCCTCTATGGAGGAAAGATAGCCTGTTTAACAAATGGTGCTGATAAAGCTGGGCTTTATCCTGCCAAAGACTACAGCTAGATCTATCTCATTCACTATGTACCAAGCTAAACTCAACATGGATAAGAGACCTAAATGTTAAAACAGACACTTTTACCTACTGCCAAACAGGTGAGTTAAAACTCGTGAAGACGTTGGCTTAGGGAAAGACTTCTTTTTTTTTTTTTTTAGGTTTTTTGAGACAGGGTCTCGCTTTGTGGTTCAGGCTGGCCTGAGCTCAGCCTCCAACTCACATCACAGCAATCCTCCTGCCTCTCCTTCCCTAGTTCTGGGATTACAGGCGTGAGCCACCACGCCCAGCACTGTGGTATGTGATACTGGTTGCTGCTGGGTGTGAGTCTCCACGCCCCGTATGGTATGTGGTTACCGGGGATCAAACCCGGGTCCTTGCGCTTGCAAGACAGGCGCTGGAACCACTGAGCTAACTCCCCAGCCTGGGAAAGACTTCTTGAACAAAATATCTATAGCACAGGAATTGGAAGAATAAATAAAAAAAAACAGAACCTCATTCTTTTAAAAAGCTTCTGCACAGCAAAAGAAACCACCAAAAGATTGAAAAAGCAACCAACAATGTGGAAAAGATTCTCTACCATCTGTTCCTGAGAAAAAGGGCTGCTATGTAGAATATATAAAGAGCCTAAAAAAATCACCCACCCAGATTTAAAGACCCAATTCAAAAATGGACATCTGAAATGAACAGA
This sequence comes from Petromus typicus, assembly GCA_004026965.1. Classification (NCBI taxonomy): domain Eukaryota; kingdom Metazoa; phylum Chordata; class Mammalia; order Rodentia; family Petromuridae; genus Petromus; species Petromus typicus. Next base: position 15,241 of record PVIR01004050.1, read on the forward strand.
TACATTTCAGAGGAAGAATTAAGAGCAGCTAAGAAGTGTATGAAGAAATGCCAAACATCATTGGTCATTCGAAAGTTGCAGATGAAAACAAAACTGAGATTCCTTCTCACTCCACAAAGAATGGCTGCTATTTCAGAATTAGCCAGCAACGAAGGTTGGTGAGGCTGCTGAGAAAAGCAACCTTTCTCCACTTTTGGTGAGAGTGTAGACTCCTACAACCTGTGTGGAAATCAATGTGGATATTCCTCTAAAATATGGGATTGGAGGTCCATTTGACCCAGCTAGGTATATATACAAAAGAATTAAATGATTCAGACCACACCGACATAGGTGCTCCCATGTTTATAGCAGATCCATTTGTGATGGCTCAATCTTGGAAACAACCCAGATGTTCATCAACTGGAGACTGGATAAAGAAGATGTGGTTCTTTTATACAATGGAATATTCCTCTGCCATTAAAAATTATAAGATTGAGTCATTCATATTAAAATGGATGTACCTTGTGGATGTCCTCAAAAGTAAAATAAACAGTTCACAGATGTGTAAATATTGTATCTTTTCTCTGATATGATAAAATGAAATTCTAAATGAGTTATAGTATGTTCAGTAGATATTTTGAAATAGAAAAAAATTTTTAGGATAAGTACAATGCTTATACTTTTTTTTTTTAATTGCTGCCTCCCTGTAAAATTTCACATGGACTATTTAGCGACAATGCAACTTTCAATAATTAGAAGTGTACTATATGACATAATTTATCTATTTAAATAACAAGAAAATATAAAAATTCAGGATGTAGGGGAAAATAATGAGGGGTAAATGAATGTGGCAATAATAAGGAAAGAAGAAACTTAGATTATGTATATAGGGGTTAGGGGGTTACAGTGCAGCAGGAAAGGGGAAAAAATGAGAATCAAGTCATGTCATACTCTGGTACAAACTCTCAATGTTGAATGCGATGATGATGTGTATTCATAATTTACCAATAAAAATTAAGCTAAGAAGACAGTAAGTGTCACAATCCCATGACCCCTAATAGATTTAAATCTTTGGGAAAGGCAAGATACTAAATGGAAAAAGAGGAAAGCAAAGAGTAAAAGAGCCAACAACAGGAAAATATCATGACAGGGAAAAATCAGTATGCATCAGTTGTAACTATTAATAGTAATGGCATCAGTGCACCAATTAGAAGAAATTGACTGGCAGAATGGATTAAGAAGCACGATCCAACAATATGCTGTATCAAAAAAACACACCGAATTCATAAAGAAATCCAGACGCTGCAAGAAAAGGATGCAAAACCATTTCCACACAACAGGAACTTACAGAAATGCAGGAGAGGCTGTCTCACTTGCAGATAAAGTTGATTTCAGACCAAAACTAATTAAGAGAAACAAAGAAGAGTTGCTATATCTTAGTAAAAGGAACAATCTGAGAAGAAGAGGTGACATTCATACATATATAAATATATATGCACCAAATGCTAGTGTACTCAACTATATAAAACAAACATTAATGGACATGAAAAGCCAAATAAGCACAAATACAATACTTGCTGAGGACCACAATATCACACTGTCACAAACAGCTCAACTGGAAGAAAAATCAATAATGAAATACTCGAAATGAAGAAAACTTGACCAAATGGACTTAATAGATATCTACAGATATTCCATCCCACAAAATCAGAATATATTTTCTTCTTACCTGCTTATGTGTCATTATCTAAAATACACCATGTTTAAGTAAATTCAAAGGAACTGAAGTTATTTCATGTACAATGTCAGAACCTTTTGCTTTGAAATTGGAAATTAATAGCAAAAGAAATTCTTAGAACCTCAAGAATACATGGAAATTGAACAACACTGTCCTGAAGATCCAATGGCTCACAGAAGAAATTCCACGTTTACAATTAAATGATGATGCCACTACAACATACTGGAATCTATGGGACACAATGAAAGCATTTCAGTGAGAGAAATTCATAGGTGGAGTGACCACCCTAGGATAACAGAGCAAGCTCAAATAAACAACTTAATGCAGAATCTCAAATTCCTAGAGAAAGAACAGTAAGACAAACCCAAACCTCATACAAAAGAGGAAATTATGAGAATTAGAGCAGAAATTAATGCACTGAAGTCTAAGAGAATGACAAACAAACAGGAATGGCTGGCATTTAGCTCAGTGGCTCTGCACCTACTTGACAAGCACAAGGGCCTCAGTTTAATCCCTGGAATAGTAAAATAATATTAATAACACTAATAATAATACTAATACTACTAATAATAAATTGAAAAGTTAGTTCTTTAAAAGTATAAACAAAATCAGCAAGCGCTTAGCCAAGCTTTTCTTAAAAAAAAATAGAAGCAAGGGCCGGGGATTTAACTTAGTGATTTCAGCACCGGCCTTGCAAATGCAAGCTCCTGAGTTCAATCCCTGGTAACCACATGCAACAATGCCAGGCATCATCAACCATGCCCAACAACCATCAGTACCACACACCACAATGCTGGGCATGGTGGCTCATGCCAGTAATCCCAACATTTGGAAGGCAGAGGCAGGAGGATTGCTGTGAGTTCAAGGCTGGCCTGGGTTACAGAGTGAACTCAGGTCCAGCTTGAACTACTAAGCAAGACCCTGTCTCAAAAAGAAAAAAAAAAAAAAAAAAAAAAAAAAAAAAAAAAAAAAAAAAAAAAAAAAAAAAAAAAAAAAAAAAAAAAAAAAAAAAAAAAAAAAGAAAAAAAAAAGAAAAAGAAAAAGAAGAGAGAAAAAAAAAAAACTAGGACTCAAAGTACCATTTGGAAGTGTTACTTCCCTGATAGGTATATAGAAGAAGGAATTAAGAGCATAATACCACCACTACCACATATGGGCACCTAGGTTTATAGCAGTACATTTTGTCATAGTTAAATATTGAAAATAGCCTTAATTCCTATGCAACTGTGGCTCAATAAAGAAAAGGTGGGATTTTTTATCAAATAGAGGATTATGCAGGCCTAAAGAACGATAATTCCTAAACATATATCGGAAATGAATGCACTTTAAGGCAATACTTGTAATTGAAATTAGTAGATGGATAAATACCATATCATTTCTCTATTGTAAATGAGTTCCAGCATATACAGTATATATTGTGAAATAGGAATAAAATGTTGAAACATAAAAAGGAAATTTATAGCGGCAAAGAAGAGAAAGAAAAATTTCAACGGTTAAAAAACAAACAAAGCTTATACAAGTGGGGTTTCGGTGTTGCAGAGAAGGCAGGAAAATGGAGAAAAATGAGAATCAAGATATATCAGGTACACATGAGATCCTAATGTATACCTAATATGTACCAATGAATTAAAGGGAGAAAAAGCTTATCAGACATATCTCTGTGTGTGCATGTGTGAAATTAAATGCACAAATATATAAACAGTGAAATTTCTGGTGCTGAGAAAATAATTGAATCTATTATTAAGTGAAGTTAAGTTACATTTATAATCAAAGATGAAATCAAGAAATTTCACATCAAATTTTTTCCTCTTTGTTTATCTTTCAAAGTTCTGAAGACAAAAAGGACTGGCTTTACCCGAAAACAGCAAGATTTTATCTAAGGAAAAATTCTTCCAACCACTTTCATCCTTCTAGACCTCTTGACTAGTGTTTCCTAAGTATAGCCCTCTTATCCATTAGGAATGTCAGGGCACACTGAACTCCTCTGCTCTTGTCTCTTCTATTATCAAGGCACTGCCTCCTGTTGCCTCCTAGTGACACTTTTTCCAACATGAAACTGTAGACACCCCACAGGACACACGATTACTCAGGCTGTTTCTCTTCTTTACACTTTTTTTTAAGCAGGGGAATGCTAAGGAAAACTTGTATCAAGGGTGGAAACATCAATAGGAGTTTCAAGGCAAAGAAGCAGAATAATGGCTAAGAAGGTGTGTAAAGTAGAATATCTTCATGATTCTCCTCTCTCTCATTAAAGACCTCTTCCTTCACTTGCTGTAAAACTCTCAGTGGTTCTAACCAGCCTCTTCTCCCCTACCCTTACTTTCTTGTGAAGAGAAATTTCTTTATCTCCTCTCCATTGCCATCACCTTTAGATGGACCTACAAGGCAGTTTTAGGCCCATCTCTCCTATAACTATGAGCAGAAGCTTCTCCTGTCTCTCCTCCACTCTGTCTACTCTTTCTTTTCTACTGTACCATCACCAAATACCAGAGTGTCATGCCTCTTTCTCAAAAAAAAAATTACCTGTTTGTTACCCTTGACATCCTGCTTTCTTGTATTCTTGTCCCAAGTAAACAAAGAATATATATATGTATATATACATTATCACATCTCTGAGAAAATTTTCTGGCCCAATGTACAAGATAATTTTTATTGTTCATGCCCTCACCCCATCCTCAGAACCAGAGATCAAACTCAGGACCCTATGCTTGGAGGCAAGCACTGGAACCACTGAGCTAAACCCTCAGCCCAGTTCATCACAGTTATTCTAAGAAGATGCATGGATCTTTGTTCCTCCTTCAATTATGCTGCCAGTTTTTATTTGGTTCCTGTATTCCTGCATCTTGAAAGAATTATACTTAGAAAAGAATTGTCAGCAAATGAGTCTAGTTCCTAAAGTTCAACTAAGTTATTTATTTCACCCCATCTGCTAATTCTCATCATGGAAAACAAATTCCAGAATGCATCAGGAAAACAGTCTGAGATGAGTTTGTCAGAGATTTAGGAAGCACTCAAGAACAGAGTGTGTGCACTCAGAGAAAGGAGACATAATTCACAACTGAGAACATTTATACTTTGATTCAGGTAAATGGAAAACCTGGGAACAAGCCTCTCTACCCCTCCAGAAAGAGAACCAGCCCATTCCTGAGGGATGGGCACTGCTTCTGGTTTTTTTGACAGTTGATTTAAACACTATTTTGATTCTCTCAGCCTGTCTCTTACTTTCTTACATCTTACATGAATTGATTTATGGCCTCCAACTGATGGATCTGGTAGAAAAGAAGCTTTAATGTAATCAAATTAATTTTAACAAGTGCTGCTTTTATCTTATAGTCAAGTTCCTGTTCCTAATATTCTTAATCCAGCCAATTTATGACCTGTTAGTAGTGGGTCATTTTGGATAATTTCAGCAGAGTTCTAGAAATTCAGTTTTCTTTAAAAGTACAATTTTTAGGGCCAGGGAATTATCTCAGTGGTTCCAAAACCTCTCTTGCAAGCACAAAGGCTGGGATTCTCTCCTCTTCAAATAGAAACAACAAAACCAGTGGTGATTGTGGTGAATCATTCCCACCAGCAATCGGCACCACATACCACAATGCTGGGCACGGAGGCTCATGCAATAATCCCAGCACTCAGGAGACAGATGCAGGAGGATTGCTGAGTCTGAGGCTGAGTTCAGGACCAGCTTGAACTGCAAAATGAAACCCTGCCCCCCAAAAAAGTAACATTTTTAGTTGTGGTTTCCTTGTCTCTTTTCTGCCTCTCTCTTATTTACTCTATATATACCTCAAAGTGACTTAAAAAACAGAGGAAAGAAGCAGGATTCCTGTTCACAATGCTTAACACACCTTTAATGCCTGAAGGCCCCAGGAGAAGGAAGAGGTCAGAGGGCAATGGCTACGTGATGCATATAACCTACGCATTATGGTTTTCAGCACAGGCAAACATATCCATGCCATACTTGTCCTGGATGAGCTGATATGCTCATTTTAAAAGTTGTATGAGGGCTGGGCATTCAGCTCAGTAGTTCTGGCATCTGTCAGGCAAGTACAAGGTATTGAGTTCGATCCCCAGTACCACATATCACAATGCCAGAGATGGTGGCTCACACCTCTAATTGCAGCACTAGGGAGGCAGAAGCAGGCAGATTAATGCACATTCGAGACTTGCCTGGGTGACACAGTGAGCTCAGGGCCAGCCTGAACTACAAAATGAGACCCTGTCTCAAAAAAATTAAAAAGTGGTGCATCAAAGATGCCATCTCTACCCCTTCTGTTTTTGTGGAATTCCTTGAAAATAAGAACCCTCCAATGGTGAATGAAACTGGACTTTTGTTTACCTCCATGGTGTTAAGGGAAGATCAGGATTTCACATGACATCTCTGAGCAAACATGCCCCAAGATACACACTGAACAGAAGACATATCAAATACATATAAACTCTTTATTATTAGTAAGGGCCAGAAAAACCCTAATAAATGTTGATCTGACAGTATAGTTCCAAATTACCACAAATAGTAAATGACCAGTTCTCAGAGAACTCAGACACCTTTTGTTCAGATCAGAGGAAGATCTAACCCCCCCACCCTGAGTTCACCTCTGACTCGCTCCTTATCTTTCAGGAGTTGCCTTGGGGATTCAGAGAGCCTAACCCTGTAGAAAGGAAGAGATCAAGAAGCATCCTTAAGAGTAGTTTGAGAAATTGAATGTGTAAATTGACACCAAAATGTATAGAAGATATTGTGAAAGGAAAAATATGTTCAAAGAGGGGGAGAACTGGCAGGGAGAAAATGAAAAAACAAAGAACAGAAATAGAAAGCTTTTGTAAACAGGGAGGGGTAAGGGAGTTAAAGGGGTGACAAGGGATAAAAAAAATAGGAACCAAGATATACTATGAGCAGATACAAATTCCCAATAATAAATGTGATCATATGTTTATCTGAAACGTACCCACAGTGCCAGGGATTTAGCTCAGTGGTTCCACCACCTGCCGTGCAAGAACAAGATCCCAGGTTAGAGCTCTGGTAACCACATACAACAATGCTGGGAGTGGAGACTCAAGCCTGCCAAAAATCAGAACCACATACCACAGTGTTGGGTGTAGTGGCTCATGCCTGTAATCCCAGCACTCATGAGGCAAAGGCAAGAGGATTGTGATGAGTTCAAGGCTGAGCTCAGGACCATAGAGAACCTCAAAAGCAAGACCCTGTTTACAAAAAAGAAAAATTTACAATAAATTCAATGAATAATAAAAATCAGGAAATAAAATCTGTAAATAGAAACAAAAAAGAGAGTGCTTCTCCTCATGCAGTTCTATCTTTAAACCATTTAGCCCCTCAATGAAAAGCACTAAACAATTAGCCCACTGTTTTTCTTTGCAAACCATATTGTTCTTCATGTACTATTGATGGGAAAAGGACTTAAGATGGCAGCAACCTAGCCCAAAATGCCAGAAGGTGTAACCAACAGTTTCCAAGCACTGTCGTTCTTCAAAACTACCTAGTGGTCTTTCCACGAAGGTTGAAGTCCAGCTGCAAAAATAGCTGTGGCATTCAAGAGGGAAAATTAGCTGAGGAAAAGCTCTGCCTGTGTGCCTATGAGCTAAGGAGGCTACCTCCCTGATTCTGCCACTGCTCTTCTATCTCACTTGTGACAAGATGATGCAAGGCAATGAGCAGGTTGGTGACTGAACTCAATCCATGAAAGTCTCATTCACAGTTCCCTCAGAACTACAAAATGTATATGGACACAACACTACCTGCAAGGCAAAGAAGACATTCCTGATCTAATGGAAAACCTAAATTATGATCTTTACTATTATCCAACAAAATTGTTTAAAATGTCAAGTTAGCCCCTTGTCCTAACTGAAAAATTAAATTTAATAAAACTGTTTTGTGTTTCACCTTTATCTAATGAGTACTAAATTTTCTATTTCACTTTTTTTGGCTCCAAACAGTGAGGATCTCACTGAAGTCTTGGTCTCTCATCATCAAGGTGATACATCTTTCAGCTCTGGAGAGAACTTCTAATAGGACAGGTTCAGCTTCTTGGGAAAGAAGCTAGTTCCTTAGGAATGAGATGCAAAAATATGACCTCATCTATAAAACATTAAATAGCAGCAAACATAATACTGACATAGTTTCCAAAGGCACAACACCATTCTCAAAGTCAAATGGCATTCTTAAAATGCACCATTACTTATTATTTCAGAGTGACATGTCTGCCACCTGTCAGAAAAAGGGAGTTAAGGAGAAAATTGAAAGGAGAGGGCAAAAAAAGGTTTCATGAGTAGTTTCTCCAGGACATCAGTCAGTCCAGTAACAGCCACTAAGACTCTACTACCTGCAAAATTTGAATGCAATTAGATAAATCACTGATTTATAGTGAGTATGACAAACATTCTTCTTTGTTCAAGTAAATGAATGCAATAAGTATGTAAATAGGCACATGTTTGTATGTACATTTCCCCTCATGATATAATATGGTTAATTTGAGAAATGGAATAACAGATTATGTTATTTTTCTTCTATGACAATTTTAGTTTCTGATGTTCTGCAAAGTTATTTTTATAATAAGAAATGTCTTAGGAAATTGATACTATTTTTCTGGTGTTGTTTGCCATGGCCAACTTTTCAGACTGCTTCTATTCCTACTTACCTTTCTGAAATAACTGACTTGCTCTTGAGTGAAAGCCTCCATCCCCAACTGGCATATGACTCTCCTTGCACTTATAGCAGGCCCCGTGAGGTGGAAGGTTCTCATGGTTACACTGTGAGCTGATCCAGTGCACTGGACTGCACAGTGAGGTGCATTGCTCCTGTTGGGAGTTTCTGAGATTTTTTTCTCTTGTGGTTTCTTGCCCTGCTGCCTCGGAAGTGGCTGTTTCCTGTGGCTTTGTCTCATACTTTGGATTCCACTGATTTCCAAGTTAGTCATTCCCGGGCCACCACCAACTCATCCTTCTAGAGGTGGCTGCTGTCTCCCAGAGCGTCTGTCTTCCAGGGCCTCTCTGGACCACCTTTCTTACTGTACCTACCGTTGTTCACCAGTGAAGTCATTCTCTGGGGACTTGCAGCATCTCCCTTTTGGATGCAGGTTCTGCTATTTCCCTGGTCGCAACCATACTGAAGGTTCTGAGGATGTTTAACCTGGGATAACAATTCTCATCTCACAAAGGTGCCATCTCCTCCTGAGACCCCACTATAGCCAACAACAGTGGAGGATAGGTCTCTGCAGGAGGCACCTGGGGTACACATACTGTTACTGCTGCTGCTGCTGGTCGTTCCCTTACTATTAGGAATGGTGGAGGTGCTGGGTTTGAGAATCCCACTGAAACTGGGACATAGTATGGGACCTGGTATGGAAAATAAAACTGGTGTGGTGCATGGAATGGCAATTGTTGTGATGTGTGGAACTGATGTGGCACATGGAGCTGGTGTGGCTCACAGAATTGATATAGCTCATGGAATTGGCATGTATCACAGAACTGGTATGGTGCATGGAACTGGTGTGGCACATTGAAATCTTATGGCTCTCAGTATTTGTATATTGTGTGGAACTGGTGTGGTGCATGGAATTCACGTGCCTCACAGAACTGATGTGGCGCATGAAATGGGAATTGTTGCAGCACAGGCATTTGCAAAGGGGGCTGCATTGGTTGAACCCAAAGACCTGGGGTTTCTTGAATCTGGGTTCTCAGATGTGGCATGCCGTGAGACCTGGTGGCCATCATTGCTCTTTGTTCCTCTGCACGCAAGGACCATACTGCAACTATTTTTTCTGTTCTTGGATTCAGTACAACCTGGAGCAGTGAATCAGCCTGTGCTGACACCACAGTCTGCGGCAGCCTTCTGTAAAGCATTTCTCACTGATTCAACACCTGCTGTAGAAATCCCCTAATGGAATTCAATTGTGATGAAACCTTGTCCCACTCCTGAAGATCTATTGCATCTCGAAAAACAGCCCTACAAGTCTACTCATGATCCTCTATCTGCTTCTGTAGCCAAGAAAGCCATTGATCTTGTTGTTCCTGCTGCCTGGAAACCACTGGCACCCACAGGGTCAGTGCACTCCAGGTACAGGACCACTTGAGGGCACAAGACATCTATTGGTCAATTAGGACAGAGTGAAGGCCATCTTCTACCTCATTCAAAGATTATGAGCTGAAGGCCAAGTAGAAATCTGGATTGTAATCCATTATTGAGTGTTTCACTGTTAATTAACTAGACCACATCAACATGGTGCAAACAGGTGGTGGGATCCCCAACTTCCATAGCCATAGCTACTGTCGCCTATTCAAGGTACCGCCTCACAAAGTGTCACCACCAGTGTAAGATACAGCTGTCAAATTGGTCTATTTCCACTCTCCACTCAAGCTGTGTGCTGTTTTAGCCTCCTGTGAAGTTTTCGAATTCACTCAGATCCTCTTCCTCACATTCCTCAAAAAGTAGGATTGGAGATCCCATTTGACCCGGCCATTGCCCTGCTAGGTATATACACACAAGAATTAAAAGACTCTTATCACAGTGACATATGTGCACCCATGTGTATAGCAGCCTAATTTGTGATTGCTACATCTTGGAAACAACCCAAGTGTCCATCAACTGGAGACTGGATAAAAAAGCTGTGGTTCTTCTGCAGAATGGAGTATTACTTTGCCATAAAAAATGATAAGTTTGAATCATTTCTACTTAAATGGACATACCTTGAGGATATCCTCATAAGTGAAATAAATAGGGCACAGATAGGTACATGTCACATTTTTTCTCCGGTATGAGAAAATAAACATGTAAATGAGTCCCAGAATTGTATGTTATATATTGTGAAATAGAAAATGCTCAAAGTAAAATAGGGTGAAGGGGAAAAATGAAGAGATTGTAACAAAAAAGTAAGGAAACAAATTTTATGTATATGGGGGGGTGGTAGGGTGGGTAGGGCTATGGGAAAAAAATGAAAATTAAGTTGTGTCTTATACTGGTACAAATGCCCATTATGGAGTGCAGTCATGATGCGTTTCTGTAATGTACCAATAGAGATTAAATTTTTTTTTAAAAGATGTGGTTCTTTTATAGAATGGAGCATTATTCTGTCATTAAATATAAGATTGAGGGGCCGGGGATATAGCTCAGTGGTTCCGGCGCCTGTCTTGCAAGCGCAAGGACCTGGGTTCAATCCCCGGTAACCACATAACAATACTGGGTGTGGAGACTCACCCCAGCGGTAACCAGTACCACATACCAGTGCCGGGCATGGTGGCTCATGCCTGTAATCCCAGCACTCGGGAGGCAGAGGCAGGAGGATTGCTGTGATGTGAGTTTGAGGCTGAGCTCAGGGCCAGCCTGAACCACAAAGTGAGACCCTGTCTCAAAAAACCTTAAAAAAAATAATAATAAGATTGAGTCATTCATACTCAAATGAATGTAACTTGAGCACATTCTCATAATTGAAATAAGTATGTCACAGATGTGTAAATATCGTATCTTTTTTCTGTTATAAGACGGTGAACATTTAAATGAGTTCTAGTACATATAGGTGCTATTGTGAAATAAAATATATTTAAATGGAAAGAGGATGTAGGAGAAAATATCTAGTGGAAAAACACTGTGATAGTAAAAAGTAAACAAAGCTTATATATATAGGGTGTTGGGTTTCATGGGTGGGTGAAGGATGTGAAAAAATGAGAATAAACTTGTGTTACCATCTGGTATAAACTCTCAATGTTAAATGAAATGATGATGTGTATTCATAATATACCAATAAATATTTGAATTAAAATAAAAGTTTGGACAACGGTAGTGGAAGTAATGATGCAAAAGACAACTAAATGGCCATGAGAGACAGCTGGATTTTTCACCTTGCCCTGTCTAATTTCTCTCATTCTTTTGTAACTAATGGATTTCTTAGTCCCCCTTTTTATTCAATGACAAGATAAGTTATCATTTCACACTTCATTTCTAGTCCATGTCTAATGTTAGTGTCAGATATCAGAAAAGTCCTTAGTATTTTAACTCTGTTGTGTTTGTGTTTGGATGTGCCTCCAGAACCTCCTGGTGGTTTTCAGATGTGTCTGCATCTAGTGTGTGTGATGCTGGGTGTGTGATGATTAATCAGTCTACTGATCGGTTTGGAATTGTTCTGGGAGCAGATAATGGGAAAACCCTCCCTGAATGTCTGTGCTGCTCACTTCATTGTATTCAGCCTGTATAGAATGTAAGGGACAGAAAGAGAGATTCAGTGGTTACTGTGATCATTGCTGTGACTTGCTACTTGCTGCCTTCTGTGTTCCATGAGATGTTACCCTGTGTGATGCCCTTTTGCCATATCACTCTGTCTTGGAGCCAGCTGATTATGGATTGAAAGAAATAAACACTGTGAATCAAGATATATCTTTCTTTCCACACAATTTGCATATTGAGTATTTTGTCTAAGCAATCAGAAAAATAAGTAACATAAATTCTGGTTGTGCACAATCAGCTCAGCAAATGGATTTTTATTATCTTGATGCTTAATATATGAAATCAGAGAGGAAAGACATAATTCAAAGTTTCAAGCTATACAGGTGGATTTATCTGTGGGAGATGTCTTTCCAAGACATGAACAAGCTCTTGGGTTCAGTTCCCAGCACGTAAAAACAAAAATGGAAAAACATGACATTCTAAGTAGGAAAATTGTGTTTTTCAGACCAGTCAGTACATTATAAGCAACTTTGTGGCACCCTGTCTCACCATAGCAACACATACACACAGACACACACAGACACACACACACACACACACACACACACACACACACACACTTGTGTGCACATGAAAGAGAGAGAGAGTAAGAGAGAGAGAGAGAAGGAAAAGGAGAGAGAACAAAAGAGTGAGAAAGTGAAAGAGGGAGAGAGGGAGGGAGGAAGAGGAAATTTGCACTCCCAGTAGAAGGAAAGCATGGATGTGAATTGAAGAAATACTTTTCCAATGTATACATACAATTATTGCCATAATACATGATAGAATAATGAATGATCAATGTCCAGACAGCTTAATGTCCAGAAAATGATTTAGTGGAAAGTGTTACAGGATAGATTTGAACATCAACATATATCATGAAGTTTTCATATGTCCAAAGCTGAAAACTCCTTCATATGGCATTATAGATTAGTCTCCTGATTGAGCTCATAGTGATATGTACAGTTAGGGTGTGGAACCTGTTGGAGGAACACAGATGACTGAGAAGTTACAAGGAAGATTGTATTTCGGTTTGCAGCTCCACTCATGTCCATTGAGTTCTAGGTGTGCCATTCTCTCTTCCTTCTCTCCCATTCCCTCATGATCGTTTCCCTTCTCTTCTGCTCCTCTTCTTTGTCTCCTCCCTCCTCCCTTCCTCCTTTCCTTCTCTTTCCCCTACTCCTCATCCCACTGCTCCTCCTCCTTCGTCCTTTTCTCCTCTCCCCCATTTCCTCCTCCTTCTACTTCTGCTTCTCCCACTTTCTCCCATTCCTTCTCCGCCAACTCCTTCTCCGTCTTTTCTTCTGCTTCTTCTTTGTGTTCTTCATCTTCTTTTTCCTCTCTCTATCTTTTTTTTCCTAAATCTTACTGAAAAGCACAGGTTGACCAGCATTCCATTTATTTACCATAGACAGGACCATTGTTCTTTGGCGCCAGCACTGCAAAGGAATTGAATCCTCTCTAAAGGCACAAATGAAATAAAACCTTGACCCTTGTAAGTTTCCTCTGTAAGGTACTTTTCCCCTGGCAGCAGGATAAAGACAAGTACATAATGACCAGCATGGACACCTATGGCCACAGAAGTGATATTAGAAGAAGGAATTGTATGTTTTTATTTATCTCAGAGACCACACAGTCTCCTGAACTAGCCCCATCAGTCTACCCAAAAGCCAAGAGCACCCATATATGGCACTACCTGAGTTCACAAATGCTTTTGTTTCTGAACAATTTGGTTTAAAAAGAAGTGTCTTGAACAATTTTCTTTCTGTTTGTGAACTCTGCATTGGGTGATGAACATGACTGCAGCCATAAATCCCATATGAACACAAATGTGGTCATCTTTACCAGATTCACAGAATGAATTAAGTTCATGACCTGAGGTAACATTGCATGTGTAAGGACAAGAAGAATGACAACAGAATATGTCCTCTTAAGGGGACAGTTCAGATGGATGTAGGTAAAAACAATAGGCCAGATTTCCAAAATCATAAATTACATGAAACAGACATGAATACCTTTGTAGTGTTTCAATATTGATACATGGATGGAATTCAGAACAAAGAGAAGAACATGGTCAAAGACTTGAGCTTTTCTCAACATATCAGAACATATTGTGCTTATAGACCTAAACAGACTGGAGAGTATTGCAATCATTCATTTCATAAACCTCAGTAACACTGAAGCAGTTTCATAGCCTGGCTTTTAAAAAGTCCTATTACATGACTATGTATACAAAACTGCAGAAAGTGTCTGTTTCCATAGATCCTTCTCCTTTGGGATATTTGAATGCAGCAACTCCCTCAAGAGTGATTCAATACCTGAGGACCTAGTTCTCTTTGGTCGTTACTTGGTAGTTTATGCTTTTATTTTATTTTTAATCACATCAGATATACAGGGTGTTCTATGATCATTAGCAGATAAATCCGCTGGGATTCCACACTGTTAACAAACAATGGCTTTGTTCACAGTGTGCAAGGACTTTAGACCATATGTTGACGTGTTTCTAGTCATTTTCTTCTTGCAATTGACCCTTGATTTACTAACTAAATTTGATCTTGATGGAGGGCTGGCTGTAACTCAGTTCAGACCACTGAAGACTCAGGATCTTTTATACAGCCTCCAATGTTTCTCTCTTGTAAAAATTCAGATCTCAGTGTCCTTACAGAGACATTTTTCCAGGATATCTCAATTAACTCCACACAGGAAAGGATGTTGTAGTGTTCCTTCCAGAACTCTTAAAAGGTTGAATTTGTATCTGAGACCATTCAGAGGCACAAGTGGCTCACCTTTGGTTCATAACTGAAGATTTTGGTCATAAAACTAAAATTATGGAGTGCAGAGTAACACGCAGACAGGGACATAGGGCCAAGAGGGAAAGAAACCTCTGCAGATACCAGAAAAGTTCCTGTTAATGGTTTACTTAGATGAACAAAGTGGCTGCTCAGATGAGGGGCCTATGGGAATTTCCACATCACCAGGAGATCTTGTAATCATTTTCCCTCTCTTATTCAGTAGAAGAGACATTCTTTAAATACTATCACTTGTATTCTGTGTTGTGTAGCTATTACACTTATATAGACATAGCAACTGGTGAAAACATATAAATTCATGTCATACATATGTCGATTACTTTCCAGTAATGGTAAATACATGGGGACCCAACATTTCCACGATGAATGTGGTGAATTGTACTGAGTTGTGTTTTTATTTTTTTGTTTTATGTTTCAAAAAAAAAAACAAAAAACAAACAAACAAAAAAAAACAGGGTCTCACTTTGCAGTTCAGGCTGGCCCTGAATTCACCATGTAGCCCAGGCTAGCCTCAGACTCACAGAAATCCTCCTGCCTGTGCCTCGCAGGTACTGTGATTACCGGCATGTACCACCACACCTGGCATTGTGGTATGGGGTACAAGGGATCAAACTTCGGACCTTGTGCTTGTGAGGCAAATTCCAGAACCACTGAGCTAAATCCTCAGCCCTGCAGTGAATTTTAAAAGAAAATTAACTGCAATGTTTGCAAGGTAGAAAAGTGCAAATTATATTAATGTGGTCTCCACAGTAAAGGCACAAAGGAGAAATGATTAATAAATCAACAAATGGGGCTTAGAGAAAGAAGTTGAGCGTGGGCCTGAATCATGCTACTCTGAGTAGCCAAGAATCCAGACATGAGCCTGTCACCCCTTTTATTACATATATTCCAAAAGAGGGATAAGGGTTGAACAGACACCATTAATAGTCCTAGAGAAGTTATGTAGATGAAGATCCCACAGACGAGGACAGAGACTGGCAAAGGTAAAGTTATATAGATTCTGGTGTAGTTCTACCCTAGAGCATCAGAGTGTGTGGGACCACCAGAATCCCTGTTGTTACCAGAGACGAAGGTGAGTTAGTTCAAAAGTCTATGTGCAGGCAAGCAACTACTTCTGCCAAACAGAATTGTTCCCAACATTGATGCTGTTTTGTTTGCTTTTCTTTGGGTGTGATCAGTAACAGGTATATTGAGCTATAATTTACAACCTATAAAATTCACCTTATTTTAGTATATAAAGTTAGAAACTTCAACACATGTGCACAGTCAGATAATACAAGCACAGCTGAGGTACAGAATATTTTTGTGTCCCTCATGCCTATTATACTCAATTGTTACCATTGGGCCTGACAAGAGGTACTCCCAGGAATCATGGAATACAGATGGCAGCCCTTCGGTAACCCTTTACAGAACGTTTCAGTGTGTTGAGACAGCAACTCAAAGTCACTTTGGATGAAAGTCCACATTGCTGCTGCTGGGGCAGGATCCATTACCTTGGTGTGTTCTAGAGTTCTGTAGCATTCTCATACTGCTAGTAATGAGCTGCCTAGTGCAATTCTATTTGGGAAAATTAACTGGAAAATTGGGACTGTGACTGGGCTGAGCTTTCCTTTCTTAAGACAAGCTATGACATACACTGACCAGATGACTTGACTCTTTTTCTTTACCTCTAGGTATAACAAAGACCCCAGTTGTTCCAGGGGCTGTGGTGCTCCAGGGAAGAACTACATGGGTACCTTCACTTATGCAATTCCTTACTGTTCTGATGTACCAAACACACTGCCCTCTGAATGACCTGTTATATTTGATAATCCTGAGATACCAGAGGTGGGAGTGCCTTGTTATATTTGTTACTCTAGGTGTATTGATAATACTGCCCTCCTATTGACCTGTAACATTGTTGGCTCAGGAGTTCCTGAGTAAATGTTTAGCTTGCACCTGCCATTTTTGCTATCCAGAGTAGAGTGACTCCCGCCCAATCTTAGCTTCTTCTCTAAGTCTCATGTCTTTGTATTTATTAATTCTATTGCTTTGTGCTATTGGACTCATAGGACACTAGCTCTTAACTGCAAAGTTCCTAGTTATGTATCTGCCCCCTGTTCTCCTATTACCCATTCATTACATTTGTGGCGTATTTGTGTGGTGGAAGTCTCTACCATGCTACTCTTTAGTAGTATCATCAAGGAAAGTATTCCATGCATGATCAATATATTAAAAATTCTACAACTGAAAGCAGAGAATGGGGAAGAAGATAAGGATTATGGTAAAAATGAATTCAGGAAAAGTAAAAGGAAATGATAACATATTAGCAGTCTTGGGCTCTGGGACAGTGTCTTAAATACAATTAATATTAGCATTTAGATTTATTTTAGATTTGTACCTGACCAAGCTTTTAATTTTTAATTTTATTGTCCCAACAGAGTAGTAGTAATGCCTAAAATCATTTTTGAAATTAATTAATATTAAGAGATAGACAGTTTTGTATTTTATCAACAGTTATTAATGGAGATGTTATGACTGTATGAGTTAAGTATAAATGACTCTCCTGCTTGAGAAGATAAAGTAATGCCTTGGTTCATGAATGATTCTTTTTGGGAACAGTTTGCGTCACAAACAGAAGTGACCAGCTAAATTTTGCTTAGCTTCACAAACTCTGCCTCAGGTCAAGAATAAAACTGTGGACAGATTCCCTTTGTAAACTCCAACATGGTATCTGCCCCAGAATCAAGGAACCAACTTCATGTACTGAGGTAACACAGAACTGAACAAGTTTTAATTTAACTGAAAATATTTTTAACTGAACATATTTTTAACTGAACATATTTCTTCTATGACAGTGGAAACATTATTTGCACTCCAGCTCTCACTCAGTATTTCTCCAATTTACTTCTAATGTTTTTTGCAACACAATTAAGCTTCACTAGGCTTCCCAATCCCAGTGTATGTTCAGTGATTTTACCTATGTTTAAAAAGGTGATAATAAACTTAAGTGGTAGCTGATAAATAATGCCTCAATGTCCTTTGCTAGTGAAAATTCAGATAGCATTTATTTCTCCCAGTTGTTTCTCTCTGTGTTTCACAGCTCAGGCATGGAACCACTCCTTGTGATTTTTCTCACTTCCTGAGAAAGCAGCCCAGTGGTATAAGTGTTTAATAAAGCTGTGATTTTAAACTTTAATGCTTTGGTAACTGTGTAAAATAACCACTGAAGCTATTTTATGATAATTTCCAAGTAACACATTGATTTTTGTGTGAATGTACTCCCAGATTTGTTTGTACTATAACGATAAGGCACTGACTGGAGAAGGCAGTAATACAATCAAGTTTCAAAGACATCCATATTTAGAAATAACTAATCAGTGACAGGACACGGAGATAAGTATTGGTCATTACATGGACGGTTATAATGTTCATTCAAGGAAGGACTGAAAAAGCAGGCCACACAGCATACTAGTAATCAAATCCATTTCGGGTTTGGTATTACATAAAGTGTCTAGGTTAAATAAACTAGACACCTATCTTGTTCCTAATCATGCTTATTTTAATCTGAGGGACAATCAAACAATACGACTTCCCAGTGAATTAAAGGTCATTGATCAATCTGCTGATATCATTGCCTAGGGGGAAAAAAAAAACATATCCACATACACTGCAGGAGAAAAGTCATAGGGATAATGACATATATTTTCTAAAGCCCTTCTTAATCACATAGGTAAAAATAATAGCCATGATCTCCCCATCAAACATTTCTAAAATCACCCTTGTTTTTTGTGAGATCAAAACTTTCAACACAGCTGGAGAAACACATCACATTTTCATTTTTGTGGTGCTATACATGGAACCCAGGGTCTTGTGCATGACAGTCATGTGCTGCACCATGAAGCCACAGCACAGATCTCCCAGTAGAATTCTTGGCTCAGGAGAAATTACCTCAAACTCAGGGCTGTACTTTAGTTGATAACATTTCTAATGCTCTGCGGTTACTCCGAGCCTGGGAGCCACTGACCCTATTATGACTTTACATAGCCCATTCCAACACACTGCACATGCTGTCCCTTAGTGTATGCAAAAAAAGTCTGGAGACCAAATAAAACCAAATGCAGAAAGGACTTCTAAAAGCTACAAAGTTGCAGTGCTGCCAGGTCTCTAACTCCACCCACATTGCTCTGTAGAGAAGAGCACCACTTACAAAGAGTGATCACCTCACAGTTGTGAAGCATAGGTCCCATATCATCTCCGGGGAAGATAGTGAGGTCCTACAGAATGTTATTGTGCAGTAGAAGGATGTGATCTTGCCTTCTGTCCTTTCAAAAGCCTGTTCTTCTGTTTCATCACCTGCTTACATCTCCCTTCTCTTTACTTTTGTCTCTTTCTGTGTTTTTTCTTTGGTGGAGAGGACATAACCTGCCCTAGATATAAGTGTGGTGTTCAGCACAAAGGAATCATTTCATGAACATGCTTCTCAAATAACTGGAGCTCCTGCATAATTTTCTGAGGACAGTGAGTAGTGGTTGGTCATGCCATGCTCCCCTTCTTAGTGTGTATATAGATGAAGGACAATTCCCATTTGGGAGCATCAGGGGCATATAACCTTGCATTGAAAGATGTCATCTCAAGATATCACAGGAGGTCTCTTTGCCTTCCTAAATGTCCTGAGCTTTCTGGAGCCTTAGATGTGCTCACTGCCAAGAGGCAGAGTCTTCTGATGAAGCTCTGAACTCTCTGCCCACGAGGACACTCAGGGCCGGTGGGTGGGCTGGAATGTGAGCTGGGAATTGGCTATTGTGTGGCTCCTAAGCTTGAGGACCTATCTGTGCTGGCACAGTGAGCTTCACCTGGTGAACTGTGTGTCTGACGTTGAGATCTTCCTTACACCCCACATTCTCTCTGCAGAACGCTGGATGGGAGGTCGCAGTGGACATTGGTGTCAAGTAGAAATCATTCAGCCATGCAGGGTCCTGAATATGTCGAGGGTGTTGCTGAAGGAGAGAATATCAATCTTGGGGCGATTGGTGATGTTGGATGCCCTAGATTCTCTATAGGTGATGAAGATAGATGCTGAAGTTGTGGATTCCTGGGAAAAACCAGGTGACTGGGCAACAAGGCAGAGTCCAGTTCCTGTTGGAAACACCTGGGCCCCAAATGGAGACTCTGCTCAGAAATGCCTGCAATAGTATCCTTTCTGAATGTCAGGCTGTAAGTGGCCAGCACAGGCAGAGGGAAAATTGAGACACCCAAAGCAGGGCATCCCATGGGAACAGCCTAAGATTAGAAGAACTAAAAGTGCTGGAGGTGGCAGACTCATTTGGGTGAGTTTCCAGGATGGGAAATTTTGCCTGGGCTTAGCTACCCAGAAGAGCAGTGTGGGCTCGGTGGCTAAGAAGAGTCTGTAAGGGGCTGTGGTACCTGAGGGAAACACAGGCTGGGCAAAAGTTGGTCTCAGTGGAAAAGTTGCCTTACCTATGTCTCCATTAGCTGCCTGACAGTGACTTTCTATAATGCCCAAGATGCAGAGATTACGGCTTTTATCCTGGACCCAGTGAACCAATCTCTTGGTCAAGGAGTCCATAAAGAAATCACAGTGAACAAGGATTTCCTAAATATGTAAGTTTGGAAGAGGTCGGCTGGGTGGCAGTTGCAGCAGTGGTTTTGCATGGTCTCTGCCTGAGAGGATGTCCAAGAGGGAATGTTAAGACCCCTAAACTTTAGTTGAAGGTGAGCCCTTGTTGTGCAAGTTTTCTCTGGGCCTGAGCTGGGGGTGCTTTAAGCCCATGACAAGAGGACTGGATGAAGGGCAGGAGAGGAAGAACAGGAGACCCCTCAGTACTCATGATCAGATTTTGTTTTTGTCTTTAGCGTACTAACTGCAGACAATGACTACCTTCTGGAAATTTCTGTCACCACGTTGCTGCAGGAAGTATCCTCAGTGATACCGATATTTGAGGATTTCCAGCCTTAATTTCCCACCACAAACCTCAGCCACAAAGGGAGATTCAGTTTTCTTCATCTATCCTCCACAGTTAGCAGTTCATCCTACCAAAGGCAGACACTCCTGACATGTCATTTTCCTTTATTTCATTCTCTAGACTGCCCTCTGCTACACAAATGTTTGTTCATGCTAAAAATAAATTTAACAGCTGTTCTATGTCTGAGTTTGTTTTCATCAATTGCTCTTCCAGATTTCCTTCCCTTTGTCCTTGGGAGAAGGTAGCTCCTGGGATTAAGTAGACAAGGCAATTGCAAGCAACTTGAGAAATGGAATAAAATGAAAAACAATTAGATCTTTCCAATCAGCATTAATGACCTTCACCATTTTGAAGCACATTTTCAGTTTAACTATTCAATTGGAATATGAAAAGTATAGCATTTGCCTAAATGTATAATTTCAGATCCAAGTGGAATATTTGATATTTTTAAATATTTCCATGTCACATGAGCTTGAATTCTTCCTACATAAAAACTTACAATCATGTAATTGAATGGAAGCACAGTGTAAACAGAATAGTGTACTAATTTCATATTCATTTCCTCACCATCCTTGTAACACAAGCTGAGTGAGGATTCACACAATTCCATTATTTCTGTCTTTGTTCTGATGATGGATCCCTTAACATTGTCCCCTAGATGTACAAAGGCTTTTTTTGGATGTTCACTTACTTATTTGTGGCTGTGCGTCTAGGGAACAAGCTTTCTCCCCAGGAATTGTGCTCTCATGTGGGAATGCTGCTTTCATCACACCTGAGTCTCCACTTTCATGGAGCCTTTTTCTTGGTAAAACACAAAGAAACAGAAAATATAACAAAATTAACTCCTTGACTCACGTTAAAGCAACAATCAAGCCAGAAAGACTGGAAAATAACTCTGTGATTTACTTTCCCTAGTACCGATCAGTGAAGACAAAGTGTGGGGCATGAATTGCATTTTGGAGGAGGAAAAAATAGAGTGTTAGGGACAAATACTGAGCCAAAAAAAAAAAAAACTACTAGCAGCACAGCCAACACACCTCCTTTGAAAAGTAGAAGGCAGTGTTGAACACATTAGGGTGCGAATCATTGGCACTTGGTTCCCTGAGGAAAACAGAGCAGGATAGAAGGAAATCTCCCTCTGCTATGCAGCAGGGAAGATGCACACACTCCTGACAACACATCCTTAGGAAGGACAGATTGGGTAGGCTCTCATTCATTCACAGTGTGTCACCATGTTCACGGTGACTGGGTGACCATATCTGCATGAGCAGCTGGAGTTATGGTCTGAGTCTGTCTCCTCACTCTTGACACACTGCTGTCCTGAGAGTCCCCAGAGTCATATGGGGACATCACTTCTCTGAGGGTCTAGTGAAGCTCAAAGGGGCCCTGAGTTTGGGGCTCTGGTACAATAGGATTGTCATCTTTTTAAGAGAAGACAGGGACACTTCCACCCCATCAGGGCACAGGCACTGGAAGGGACCCTTGAAGACCTGAATGGGCTTGAAGGGCTGAATGCCAGAAAGGAGCAGAGTTTTGCAGTGTTCTCAGCAGAAGGAAGTTAGCAGTACTTTCATGTTATACTCAGACCCTCAGGGGCAGTGAGAAGGGTAGTCTCCCGTGTTTGAATCAACCAGTCAGTGTGTTTGTGATGGCTGCCTGTGCAGTTTAAAATCCATTTAGATATGCAAAAGAAAATTCAAGTATCATTCATATTTCATTATTTAATTTTAGTGCTGCATCATTGCAATGCACAATAATTGCTTTCCTTGAAGGAGATGCTCCATGTACAAAGGGCCTCTTTCATGACATTTCAAGTTCTGCCACAGTGGGGGAGTAACCTACTGATGTGCTTCTTCATCCCACAGAAAATGGAGTGATTAGGCATTATCTATCTGTTATTTAATTTTCAAGGAGATGATTCACAAGTCCTAAGTAAAGACCTTGCTTTCTCTTAAAGATGACAAGATGCCTTTTCCCTTCTTTTAACTTTGAGAAACATTTACAATCCACATTTTGACACAGAAACAACTTAGTTTCTGTCCAGTGAGTTTTTTTTAAGTTAAGAATAGGAATCTTTTCCACAGGGAGAATGAAGCCTCTTAGTTTTAATTTGCATATGTCCTCACACTAGCTCTGTAAAATATATTGTACAGAAACGTGCAAAAATGCCAAGTTCATACTATGCAAAAGCAGTGGGGATTCATCAAGTTTTCTTCATGGTCGACCAAGTGTGCAAATATAGGCAGTCATTTCACCTTCCTTTCTAATGAGGATGCCTTTTGGTCTCCAATCTTTGACACTGGAAAATGTTTCATTTTTTTTTTTCACTTTATTCAGTTTACTGGTACATTTCAGAAATACATTATGAACTCATTCAAAATTGGGAATATGTACCTGTACATAATACGTGTGGGTTTGGAAATGCAGAAGGGAGAACATAGGAAGGTGAAAAAATAAGAATCAAAATACATCATGCACAAGTTGGCTTCCATGCTTCCTTGAGTCTCTAGAAGTTTCTGGTTGGATGTCATGTCTATGCTTTTCCCTGCTCACTGTAAACTTCTGCACTGTTATAAGAATCACGAGTTATTTCTCAGATGTTGTTGGAAGATGCAGTAAATATGTGACATTTCTGAATGTTGCTTTGAGAATGTGGTGTGAAGAACCAGAGCAGCTCTTGCTGTTAGAGAATTTTTTCCACACAATGCAGGAAAGACCTGCTGAGGGTCCTGTGGGTGCCTTCAGGAGTATGAGGACTCTGTGCTTTTCACTGTCATGCACAGAACGGCCTCTGATCTTTTCTGTCCTGGAGAGTTGGGCTGTTTGCCTTTCATCCTTTAGGCACAGATCACTTTTCAGGCCACAAGTAGCTTCTTCACTTGGTATTTTTATCTCAGGTCTCCCAATCCTAAATGAGACCCAGTGGGGAAGGGCAAGGTTCTGGTTGTCTGCAACTTTCTCTTCCCAGGCCCTATGCTCTGAAAGCACTGAAAGAACAAAATCTCTGAGTCTTCTTTACTTATTAAAGTCTGGACAGTTTTTGGTCTCTGCATCTCTCTGTCTATGTCTCTCTCTGTCTCTATTTCTGTCTCTGTCTCTCTCTCTGTCTTGCTCTCTGTCTCTGTCTCTGTCTCTCTTTGTCTTGCTCTCTCTCTTTCTCTGTCTCTCTCTCTCTCTCTGTCGCTCTGTCTTGCTCTCTCTCCCTCTCCAATTTTCTCTGTCTGGATGCCTTATGAAATTTTATGGTATAGTTGAAGACTGAGGATTAATGGAATAATGACACATTATAAATAATTGAATACATTCTAAAATCACTTCTAAAAAATCCAGCAGAGTTATCTTCTTAGAAATAGCATGAAAAAATACAAGTGGTCAAAATTAGTAAATGGAAAAAGAGGGCTGGTAAATGTTACAAAACTTTGCCTGTGTTTATTTAACTTCTAATATTTAACTCAATATTTGTAATAGCAGGTATATATGTACTTATTAATATATCGGTATGAAAAAACTTGTATGCAGTACTTGGTCCTACAGATTACCACATCACCATTAACACTTACTGAAAAATGTGATCTGAATTTATTGTTGTCCTTTTTCCTCTCCTAGAGTCAGCATATACCAAATTCTAGACATGTACATAGGACATAGGAAATACTGATACCTCATGATTTTTACTTATTAAAGACATTTGTCTTCTATTTGCACTCTAATATGTTCAACCAATGAGTATTGAAGAATGTGTTACAACCAGTATTTTATTCCAAAAACCAAAGTGAGATTTGCAATAAAAGACATTATGTTATGGGCTATATGTGTACATTGAATGTGCTTCCTGTCACTTGTTCAGAATATCAAGCATCTCAGAGCATCAAGCTTTGACATTTAATGCTGTTTAATCCTCTTCTGTTCCCACAACTTCATTCTGTGAGAAAAAACCCATTTTGTTCTTTTGTTGAAACAAGGCAAAATATTTTCAAAACTGTTTTCATACTTCTTCCATTTTAGTTTTGGACTTGTATATTTACTTAAACATAGTTCTTAAAAGCAGTGTTTGCAAAAATCATTAAGTTTAGAAATACATTGTCCTAAAGTGCACATTTCTATCCTACACTTAAGGCAAAATTTTGACATAGTTAAAAATGAAAATGAATATCAGAAAAAAATAATTTCTCCAGCTACATCTGCCATATCACAAAACATCAGGGGGACAATTATTGTCAATTCTTCATTCTATTGGAAATATGGAATCAAACAGTGATTGATTGTGCAAATGGAAAATGACAAAAATCTGACATTTCTCCTAATGTGACCACCCTAAGTATCTTTTTGATTGCATTGGACTCTTTCCCATGGAACGTAGCAAAAGAATGTCATATTCCACATGTACAAATGAAAAGTTTTACATGTTCCCAGTAAAAAGAAGATCTTACTGTATCCACTCTCTTCAAGACTGTTTTAGAACCGGTGTGTATTTGTTATATTATACACCTTTCAATATAATTTTATCTCCATATCCTATTATCAGTATTACTCTCAACTGCATATTCAATGGCATATATGCTACATATTGTATAAGTAGATATTTTAAGGTTTAATTTCTATTAGTTCATGCTATACATAACTTAATTGGATGATAACAGTGTCATTTCATCTTGAAACCCTGAAAACTTACAACTTTTCCAGGTGATGTGCCCTAAGGTTGTGGTCTTGCTCATGTATATGCTATTTTTATTGAGTCTGAATAGTATTTCATTTGTTTGGATGAGTTTTAAGACAGAGAAGATATTGTTTTCTTTATTTTTATATTTATATTTAGGGCATGTCCTACAGTTTTATAATATTTAAAAAAATGATCAAAAAGATTCCTTTTATTTTTTGAGGTGTTTTTCTTTATTGAGTTTAGTAGTACATTTCATTTACACATTATGATCATTTCTTTTTACTGTTCTTTATGACAGTATCTTATACATGGAAATGGTATGTCTAACCTAATAATGCTTTTCTGCTTTTCATTACATAAGTTCGTATAGAGTGAACTTCAGGAATTAGTGGCTTAATTCTTGATCAGTACTTATATTAGTCTCAGTATGTGGCTCTAAAGCACATAATTTCCTAATTAGCCATAAAAGTAGAGTGAATGTTCCTTACCTGAGATTAACCCTCCTTCTCTTGTGGAGTGAAAATGTAATTTATGATTCTTGACTGTTTGAGAGCTTCATGACAGTTTCTAGGATTTTTGACCATATTGAGAAATTCTCATATGAAAGTTTAGATAACTAGGAATTACTGACACATGCATTTTTGCTTTATTGTGAAATGCTTTATTCAGTTACTCAATTTTGTTGAGATGTTGATGACCAAGAATATACAGTAAAGAGTGCATGTGAAATGTTAGGTTACAGCTATACAGAGTTACTTTATATTTCATCTCTGCAGTTTCTATATAAAGGCACAGTGTAAACTGTCACATTTTAGCTGGTGCCTGCATACCATTTCAAAGTTGGTCTTAAAATATATAAATGAATTTTTTTGAAAGTCAGCCTTTTGAAACTCATCCTTCATTTGATATTCAGATTTTGTGCCTGTTAAGAAAATATGTTTTAATTCTATCTATACTGGTACATTATGAATACATATTATTTCACTTTTGTGCCATGAAACTATAATAGAATTAAAAGTGTTTACAGGTTTTCATGTCATAAATGGGTTGCTTATTGTCACTTTATTTTCTTTTATATAAATCAAGTTTATGTAAACCATAACTAGGTATTTGACAACAATGTGAGTATTTACCCATTTCAAATATGTCCTTACACTCTAAGACACTGAAAGAGCCATGTTAGACTATTCTATGTGTTATAAACACTGTTTTTTAAAATGGGATTCAAACTGTTTTGAGTGTGAACTTGTGTCATATACTCAGAAATGTTTGAAAGGTGCTCTTAACTTTTTCAGGAATATTTTCATCATGACTTAAGAAAAAAGCATAGAAAGTTCATTATTTTTTCTCTTACTTTGCATTTCTAATGAGCAAAGAGTGGTTTCTCTGATATACAGTAATGATGGCAGTCATGAGGAGCCCTACGTGGGACTGCACATTATTTGGAGTCATGTTAAATGTACAGAAATACAAAATCAACATTTATATAAAAATTTCCCATTTGAGGTATTGCGGGAACACCTAATAAATGAAAAGATTCCTTTTATTATTTGAGGTGTTTTTCTTTATTTAGTTTAGTAGTACATTTCATTTATACATTATGATCACATTCACAATTGAGAGTTTGTAACTCTTCAGTATATATCTTGATTCTTACATTTTAGTACGTTTGCATTTCAACATCTATCATATTTAACTTGTGTTAAAAATTTTTAAAATGTATAACTTGGCACTATTATGTACTTTAATTTGTTTGGTGTCTGAGTTCAATCTCTTTAGTTTACTTTTTCACACATAATGTGCTATTTTTGTTACAATTCTTTATTTTTTAAATTAATAAATACAGTTTATATACACTTCACGATCATAGTCAACACTGACAATTTGTGACACTATATGACAAGATTTAATTCTCACCTTTTCCCATTTCCCTACCCACCCTACAGCCCCCTGCCTCCATGTACATATAGTTTATTTCCTTTTTTCTAACCATCACAATTTTTTCCTTCCACTCATTATCTAGCTCTACCTCAATTTCTCTTTGAATCTTTCTATTTTACAATATTTGGTACAATTTTTAAGTGAAGATACACTGTGAAAATTGTGAGACCAGTGTCTCATGAATAATATGAATGTATTTTAAGATCCACAGAAACTCATGACAAAATGAATGTGCATAGACTTTGGAAAGCATTGAATAAAATTTATTTTACTCATTTATTGTGTAATATTACATGGAAATTACATTACTGAAAATTTCATTAAATAATAATGACAGGATATATTATAGAAGATAAGGCAAACAGTTTTAGCTGAAAATTGTTTCACATTTTAGCACGTGAACACCACATTTAACTGTAAATATTTTGCTTGATGGCTATTTCTAAACAAAACACTACCAGTGAACTTGTAGACTTCTTCTTTTTCGAGTAGTTTCAAGTTCAGTATTGGTTTTTCTATTTGAACCCACTCTGTATTCCTAATATGGGTATTCACTGCTATGAATTTCCGTAATAGAACTGCTTTCGTTCTGTCCCATGGATACCTGTATGTTGTATGGGCACTGTCATTTAATTGTAGAAACTGTTCAAATTCTTTTTTATTTTCTTCTGTGACCCATTTTTTTGCTCAGAGGACTGTTGTTCACTTTCCATGTGTTTGTGAGGTTCTTGGAATTTCTTTTTTTTTTCTTCTTTTTTTTTTTTATAGATCTCAACCTTTTTGTTTGTTTGTTTGTTTTTGAGACAGAGTCTTGCATTGTAGTTCAGGCTGGCCTTGAGCTCACTATGTACTCCAGGTGAGCCTCGAACTTATAGTTATCTTTTTGTCTCTGCCACCCGTGTGCTAGGATTATAGCCGTGACCCACCGTGCCTAGGACAATGATATGTGGTATTGATTGCTGGTGGGGGAGTCACCACACCCAACATTGTTGTAGGTGGTTCCTGCAGATCAAACTCGGGACCTTGCTCTTATAAGGCAGGTGGTGGAATAACTGGGCTAAATCTGCAACCCTTGATCTCTAATTTCAAGGTGCCATGGTCTGACAGTATACTAGGGATAACAACCATTCCTTTGCATTTACTTAAGCATGTTGTATGAATTAGCATGTGGTCTATTTTGGAGAATGATCTTTGTGTAGCTGAAAATAATATATTTTCTGACTTTAGTTGTGAAATACTCTACAGATATCTATTAAATCCACTTGTTCAAAAGTTCATTTCTATCCCAGTATTTCATATTCACTTTTTGTTCAACCTGTTTGTTACAGTGGGATATTGATGCTCTTAAACTCTTTTATTAGTATTTATCTTGCTTTACATGCCCATTAATATTTGTTTTATATCATTGGTGCACTAGAATTTGGTATATAAATATTTATGAAAGTCATCTTTCCCTTTGGAATGTTCCTTGTACCAGGATATATTTTCCACTTTTGTCTCTTTTAATCAGTTTTGGTTTGAAATCTATTTTGTTTGCAAATAAGATAGCCACCCCTGCTTTTTTGTAGTTCTCTGTTGCATGGCAAATTGTTTTCCATTCTTTTACTTTCAGTCTATGGATTTCTTTCCATGTAGGTATGTTTCCTGTATACAGCATATTGTTGGATCTTGCTTACTAATCCATTCTTCCTGTGGATGTCTTTTAATTAGGGCATTGAGCCACACATATTACTGTTTATTACTGCTATAAGCTAATTTAGCTCTGTTTTGATATTTTTCTGCTCGCAGTTATTTTATTTTTTGCTTTTCCCCTTTTCTTTTTAGATTTCTCCTTTCCCAATGAGTTCATTCTGAAGTCTCATGAGATTGTGATATTCATTGTCTTTTTGTAAGATATTATTGATAATTTTTTGAAGTGCAAGTTTTGTATCTGTGAAGTTTCTTAGGTGTTCTTTGTCTTGGAGATATCTTATTTTCCCACCAATTTTGAAGGATAGTTTTACAGGATATAGCAGTTGAGGTTGGAATTTGTTTTCTTTTAGAACTGAATATAATTCAGTGCAGGCTTTCGTTTATGTATTTGCATTGAAATGTCTGCAGTGATTCTGCTGGCCTTTCTTTGTGTGTAATTTTTTTCTTTTCTCTGACTGCTTTCAGTATTTCATTCCTTTGGATTTCTGGAATATTATTATATACTTAGGTGTAAATTTTTTGTTTCATGCTCAATTGGAGTCTTATATATCTCACTTATCTCTATGTCAAATTATTATTATTATTATTATTATTTTAGGTTTTTTGAGACAGGGTTTCGCTTTGTGGTTCAGGCTGGCCCTGAGCTCAGCCTCAAACTCACATCACAGCAATCCTCCTTCCTCTGCCTCCCGAGTGCTGGGATTACAGGAGTGAGCCACCATGCCCGGCACTGTGGTACGTGGTACTGGTTGCTGCTGGGGTGAGTCTCCACGCCCAGTATGGTATGTGATTTCTGGGGAATCGAACCCGGGCCCTTGCGCTTGCAAGACAGGCGCTGGAACCACTGAGCTAACTCCCCGGTCCCTCAAATTATTTTATTTGCTTGTTAAATTTTATTATATCTGTGATTCGGCAAGGGAAGAAAACTTGCTGAATTGGTACATCTTTACTTATACATTGAGATTTGACATGCAAAATGAAGCTAAAGATAAATTTAAGAATATAGTTACCACTGTAGCAAAATGACACCATTATGTTGTCAGATAGATTACAGCACAGAGGACCTAGCTTATCCTCAGTCTAGCAAACAGCACCACTGATACGTTGCAACCACAGGTAAAAAACAAACTGAAAGGCCTCAGCTCATCAGAATAGGGTTCCAATTAGCCCTGTCTTGCCTCATGCCACTTTGTCCTCTTATATAGCCTCTCCAGAAAAATGGTAGGCTGTTACTAGTTACTTCCGAAAACTCTGGAGGGGGGATAAGTTCCTCCTTCAAGTTGATATGTGACCATTTTGTACATGTATAGTCAGAGTGGAAGGGGTCATTTTCCCCAAATGAGTACATATTTAAGAACACCTGAGCATTTCCTATTGTGTCTTGGTAGACCAACACTTCTTGTCCTAAGTTTGCCTGGGGCATTTACCCCGGTGAGTACATATTCAAGGACATGTGAATACTTCTTATTGTACCTTGCTAGTCAAACATTTCTTTCCCCAGTTTGCTGGGGACTGCAAGCTCTGCAATAAAATAACATTTACAATCTGTGAACAGCTTTTTAAAATATCTTTAGCTCTGTCTTCTGTTTTTCCCTGACTCTACTCAGTCTTATGTAATTCTTTTTAGCACCATCTCTCAGATGCTGCATTTATTTTCATGATCCTTTAATATTTTCCATAAATTGATACTCTCTTTTTCACAAGGCACAACCCTATCTTCTGCCTTCACATTCATTCTTCTTATGTCTTGAATTTTCATTGGAGTTTTCATCTTCTGGCAATCTTTTTGAAGCTGTTTAACAGATTCCATTACTTATATAATCTGAGTTTCTATCTTGTTCTTGATCTCTGCGTTTGTGTTTTTAATCATATATTCCACTGTGGATACTATCTCTGTTTTTATACAAAAAATTATTTTTGATTTCCATTTTAAAGAACCTCTTTGGATGCTGGTCAGGGATTCTTCTTCGAGACTCAGTTTTACCTATTCCTATTTTCCCTGGTTTACTTTGTGGTGATGGTTTTTGTGTCTTAGATTTTCAATTTTTTTCTCATTTTTACCTTTTGTTGTTGTTGCTGATGATGATTTGCTTAAATTTCCCTCTTGCTTTCTGAACAATTTTTAATGTAAGTCTCTTTTGTCTTAATATTTGGAAACTGGGATGTCTACTTCCTGCCTTGTATCCTTAGATCAGTAACAGCCCTTAAGCAATCTCAGTTCTGGCAGACCATGGAAGGTTTCCATACATAACAGTCACATCACCACAGTTTACATAATGGAATCAGTATCAAGAACAATATCAAACACAGCACAAAACATAAGCTTTGGCAATTACTTATTTGATACTTTTGACATCATCAGTCAGATCTGTGACCATCTGCTGAAATTTAGAACTAAGCAGAAATATGTTTACATCAAACAGGTCCCTCCATATAGCAGCACCACACTTTGGGAATAAAGGATCACAAGGAATGGAAAGGTAGAGAGATAAAAGGAGAAGGATAACTTAGAAATTGGTTTAGAGGTTATATAAAGATAAAAAAATATCGGGAAACTGATACAAAAGGACAGCAGAGGACAAAAGGGACAAAATATCCAAATATAAGACAGAAAAGATTAATAGCAGCAGAACCACTGGAAACTTTATTAGCTGTCCTGTAATAATACCTAAAAAAAGTGTGAGCAAGGAAGACATAAATGCATTAACTTCTGGGAAACTGCTTCTGACTGGAAGACAGGAGATGAAGAAACAAAAAGATAATGGGCACCCAGCAGCAGCAGGATAACAGGAGACTCCTTTCCCTCCCTTGTAAGAATGCGAGCAGTCAAGATAAGAAAAAGGAAAAACCCTGAAAACGGACAGAATTGACTATAATAGTGTAGAGAATTTTAAAAAATGTAAATAAAGGTAGAAAGAGAAAGAATAACTATATCAAGAAAAAGAAAGCATTTCTTAAAAGCCAAAAATACTACCAAAGGAGTCCTTCACAGCATGGATCTGTTGGGATGAAGGTCCACAAAGACAATCTCTCAGGACATGACATGATCTTAAATTCTAAGCAAGAGCTTTATTACTCAGCTGTGGGCCATCCTTCCATGTGGAAGAAGGAAAAGTGATAAACTAGGGCACAGTATTAATTTCTTTACCTACTCTAGATAGTAGACTTTTGTCTGAGGAACAGCAGGAAATTATATTTTCCCAATTTTTAGATTGCCTTTTCACTCTGGTGGCAGTTTCCTTTACAATGAAGATAATGAAGTAACAATGAAATAACATTTCTTTGGTTATTTCTATTAGTTCCACTTTGGTTATGTGATTTCAATAGTTGGGGATGGAAAGACAGTGGCTATCGCGTGAGACTTGGATGCTGCCCATAGTAAGCAGAGAACTCACCTGTTGAGCCTCCATGGCAGCTATAAATTGCCTGCTAGCTAACAAGGGAGAATCTGGGGTCTGACCTGGTGTTTCTAGAGCCCAGGTTGCAGAGCTACCTGGGTTACCAAGAAATCACCTTCCCGGAGGGCCTCCTGGGTCTCCCATTTTCCCAGACGTACATGATAGCTAAATACTAATGGTGAGAGAAATGTAAATCTGCCTTTTTCCATCATGGGAGCAGGTTCAACAGAGAGAACCTGAGAAAATTTGATATTGCTATATTCAGAAGATGCTGAAATTCAAGAGAAATTTCTTGGTGAAACAAAAATATCCTTGTGCCGCAAACAAAGAATATAAACCTCAACTTCTACTGGTACCTGGAAAGATGAGTCAGCACCACAAGAAAGAAGCTCATACAACACAAAATAAAGATTTGTGTTGACCATATTTCATTCCTGCAAATCCTCATACCCAGGTGGTTCAAAGATAAAAGAAAGCTACAGTCACTTTCTTCCATGAATCCTAGGAATTCCTTTTGATTTTGAAACAGGAGGGAAGATATTTATCAGAATAAAGATGAATATTTTTGTCTTTTTATGTAAAAGAGAAAGTCTGAATCTACATGTTTAATTACTAGGAAGAAAACAGTTTAACTTCAAGTAAGATCACTGAAAAGAATCTTTTTGTGGTTAAAAGAAAAATTGCTGAAAATGAAAGAGCCATGAAGAAGAAGTTGCTCAGTGCAATGACTCGTTTCTGTTATTTTTATGACTGATTGTTTGAAGATTTGTGATACTCTAAAGAGCTAGACCAAATTGTATTTGGTTAGAGCTGTGGTGTTTTGTATCCATAAAAAAGTCAATAATTTCCAAGCATTTTTGTTGAATGCCTCTGTATGAGAAGTAATTGTGAATTCATCAAAAAAAAGGATAGATTTCATTTCAAACATTGCTACCCTGTGGAGCAGTCTATGTGGGCATTGAAAGGTCCCCAAAGTGAAACAATGGGATCTATAATGCAGCCATTCTTTAGCAATTCTTTGATCGTCTTAACTACTTCAGAGTCAGAAGAAAGATGCTGGCAGGATGAATATTATCTTGCTTTTTGATCCATTCTTCCAGTCTGTGTCTCTTAATCGGTGCACTGAGACCATTGACATTAATGGTTATGACTGATACAGATAGACTTGGAGCAATCATGTTTTCCTCTTCTAGGCTTTTTTATTCTTTGTGTTTGTTCTTTTCCTGTCAGTTTCTCGTTTGGCTCAATGCAATGACTCTGTTGATTATTATGGTTTTATAATCTTCATTTTTTTTCTTTAAGATATCCTTTATGATATTTTGTATTTCTGGCTTTGTATGCCTGAAGTTTTTAAGATTTTTTTGTCATGAAAGTATTTTATTTCTCCCTCAATTTTCAGAGATGACTTTGAAGGGTTAATCAATCTGGGTTGGAAGTTGTTGTCCTCTAAGGTTTGAAACATTTTACTCCAGGCTCTTCTTGCATTGAGTGTTTTCTTTGAGAAGTCTGCTGTGATCCTTATTGGCTTCCTTTTGTAGGTGATTTTTTTTCTTCTCTCTAGCTGCTTTCAATATTTCATTCTTTATTTTCATATCTGGAACTTTTATAATTATATGTCTAGGTATAGTTTTTTGTATATTTTGGCCATGTGGAGATCTGTACACTTCATGAATCTGCATGTCCAATTCTCTTTGTTTGTCTCTGAAGTTTTCTGCTATTATTTCTGTGAACAATTTTTTTTATATCTTTTGCATTGTCTCCTGCTTCCTCAGTGATTCCAATCAACCTTATGTTATTCTTCTTTGAGTCATCTAGGAGCTGTTGAATAGATTTCTCATAGTCTTTGGCTATTTTCCATAAATTATGTCTTTCCTGTTCATTTGCTGCAATCATGTCCTCTAGATCTGAGATTCAGTCTTCTACAGTTTTTATTCTACTGCATAAACTTGCATTTTCTTCTTCTTTGCTTTTCAGGGCTTCTATTTGTAGCTGTTTAAGAGGTTCTTTTGCTTTTGATATCTCAGGTTCTATCATATCCTTGATTTCCTCTTTAGTCTTGTCAATCACGCCATTCACTATGTACTGTATCTCTGTTTTCATCTCTGAAACCAGTTGTGATTTCCATTATATTAGATCTTCTTTAGTTATCATCTCAGAGAATCCTGGTGATTGAGTTTCCGATTTCTCCATTTCCCTTCCCCTTATATTACCTGGGGTGAGGATCTCTGCATCTAAGATTTTGAATGTATCCTCATTTCTGAGCATTTGTCCCTGCTGTTGTATTTAGCTTTATAGTTGCCCTACTGTCTGTCGATGTTTGTTGCAAGTCTTTTTTTTCCTAATATTTAGGTCCTTTAATATTAGAACAAAACATTAATAGTATCAAACATAACCCAAGAAAACACTAAGCATTAACAGTATTGAACATAACCCAATAAATGTTAAACTGACAGTTGCTACTCTGATCCCTCCAATCTCATAAGCCAGATCTATGATCATATGCTCAGACTTAAAATTAATCACGAATATATTTACACCATTCAGGCATCACCTTTTGGGAGTAAAAAGGTTACTAAGGAGTTAGGTGGCAGAGAGATAGGAGAGGGACACATGAGCAATAACATTAAAGGATGTAATAAAATAGAGAAATGAAGACTAGCAGAGTGGAAAAAGAGAAAAAAAGGGAAAAGATGAAGAAAAAAGGGAGAGGAAAATGGAGGGAAGAAAAAGAAAGGCAGCAACAAGAGTAGCAAAAACACAAAACTAAATAAAACAAACAGAGATAAAAACAGAATAGGATAAGATTGAGTCACCTAACAACTAGCTGTCAGAGGCGAGGAACCGTTGATTCTTGTATGGGCCAAGACACCCAGTTTGAAGTTTACAGGTCACAGGGAAAAAGAGCTGTTAAATTGCAGGTTTTCCCCTGATGTGAGTCCAGTGTCCTGTAGGTGGCACTGGACCCAGAGATTAACTGATGTCAAAGTTCGCAGTTCTCAGAATAGGGCCTGCCCCCTTAAGTATGGCGGGAGGGGGTGGAGGCTGGAACCAGTGTCCTAGTTGGAATTCCACAGTTGGGGTTTCCAAGAGCTGGAGGCCTTGGAGTTGCCAGTTCGCTGTAGTAGACACAATCTTGGTCAATTCTGCAGGAGCTCGGAGATGTCTTCTCCTGGCAGCGGGGATCCATGGGCTTGTCAAGCGGTGGGAGCGACTTCCTTGCGCGGGTCCTTTGACCTCTCCCGTTAGTCCAGCTCTAGTTTAATGCAGTTTAACGCAGCCACTGCTGGTACTGCATGCAGTTATGCTCCTCACCTTGAACCAATGCCTCTGAAGCCAGCTGCGTGCTGATCGCTGGGGCACCTGTGCATTGTCCGTGCAGGATCAGCCACCCCTCCCCCTCTGGAGATAGGAAAGAAGGTACAGAGAGCTCCCTAGGTCGCTTTTCTTTTTTGAATTTAATCAATATTTGCTTCTGATCTCTGCCATCTAGATTTCTGTGTTGTCTTTCTCCCTCCCTCCCCCACCACCACCAAGCTGCTGTTTTCTGGCTTAAGAATAATTTATAGGGAGGCAGTGGTCTCCAGCGTTTATCAGTCTGCCATCTTTCCAGAATCCTCTATCATTACCATTTTTATGGGATTCACACTGTTTAGGTGTGAACTTATGCTACATACACAAACATTTGGAGATCATTTTATCTTTCTGAGGAATATCTTCATCAACATCTAAGGATAAATGTAGAAAGTTCGTTTTTCTCTTCCTTTGCATTTGTAATGAGAAAAGAATGGTTTCTCTGACACACAGTGAGGATGGCATTCTTGAGGAGCCCTACATGGAACTGTGCATATTTTGGAATTACGATAAATGTAAAGAACTACGATATAAACATCTGTATAAATTTTTGCTTTTTAACCAATGGAAAATGACACAGAAATTAGTAACTTTATATTTGTTTTTGTTTGTTTTTTTTTCTTTAATGAGCTTATTGGTACATTTTTTATATACAATATGATCACATTCCTAACTGAGAATTTGCACCTGTTCATGGCATATCATGATTCTTAAATTTTGTAATTTTACATTTGTACATCTGTCTTATTTAACTGTTACAAAGTTATTTGAAATGTACAACCTGCAACTGCTATGTACTTTAATTTTACTTTTTGTTTTAATTCAGTATCTTTAATTTGTATTTTCTTACTCTTTTAATCTTCGTGTTTAATAAAATTTATTTTTTATGTGTCCTAAAAAACAATTTAAAAGATGGTTTCTCCCTTTTTCTGGAAATCATTTATTGGTACATATTAGATAAAAATAATTGTAACATTCACGGTGAAGATTTAGTACCTGTATGGGATATATCTTACTGCTTTCCTTTCCCCTGCTTCCCTTCAGTACCTCTTACCTCCTTATGTACAACAGCTTTGCCTACATTTTTTTTTTATTTTTTGTGTTCTTTTCCTTCCTCTTCCTCCCCTTAAGTTCCATTTCTCATTTGAATGTTTTCTTCCCATTTCCTAATAGCTACTATGTATTGTTTTGTACATTAAGAAATAATATACAATAAAAGGCTTAATGAAATTTACATTTTTAAAAAGTCGCTCACATTTCAGTTCATGCTACTGAACATAAATTGTTATTAAATAGCACTTATTTGTAGCATTTATTTGTGGCAGTGTGGCAGATGTGGCACTGTGGTTCGCGGCCTTTATCTAACTATTCAGACACAAAGAATGGGGGTATATAATTCTAATCATCTCAAAAGTATTTTGCAGTATACGTAAGAGCAACATATGTGCACCCATGTTTACAGCAGCTCAGTTTGTGATTTCTAAATCTTAGAAACAACCCAAATGTCCATCAACTGGAGACTGGATAAAGAAGATGTGGTTCTTTTATGGAATGAAGTATTACTCCTTCATTAAAGATGATAAGACTGAGTCATACATACTCAAACGGATGTACTTTGAAGACATTCTTAAATAGGATACAGATGTGTAGATATCATATCTTTTCTCTGGTATGAGAAAATGAAGTTGTAAATGAATTGTAGTATGTATAGTTGATATTATGGAATAGAAAATATTTAAAAGGGAAGAGCATGTAGGGGTAAATAAGGAGGGTGAAATGAATGTGATAATAATAAAGAAAGAAGGAAACAAAGATTATGTATATAGGGGTGGGGGGTTGCAGGGTGGGGAGAAAGGGGAAAAATGAGAATCAAGTCATGTCATATTCTGGTACAAACTCTCATGTTGAATGCAATGATGATGTGTATCATAATGTACAAATAAAGATTTAAAAAATGTCAAGTGAAAAAAAAATCCAATGATGTGGCAAAAAGGGAAAAGGTTGAAGTCTAAGAATGGGAAATAGATTGCTAGAGAATGATAAGTACTATTAGGTTTGGGGAAAAAGTGGTAAAAGAGTATTTCTAGTATTCTGAAATTAAGTATTTAATGAACTAGGTTAAAGTGTAAATTGTTTTAATTTGTTAAAATTATTTCAATTTGTCAGAGTTGAAAAAGCTTCCTTAAGATACATCTGGTTTTAACCATATAATTAGTGGAAAATAGGATCTCTTTTACGGAAATCTATGTTGGTCTTGCAGGGGAGAATCCATTTTGTGAAGCAAGCAAAAGCAATAGTAAGTGATACTAAAAATAATTGCCAACTTTTAAGTGAAAATGGACTGTTAATATTGTGCAAGCAAGGGTCTCATCAAGAAAATGAATGTATTTGTAGATCCACAAGATACCCCATGACAAAAATAACATGCATAGATCTTTGAAAGTATTGAGAAAAAATTAATTTTCTGCATTTATTGTGTAATATTACATGGATATTACAGTACTGAAAATTGTCAGTTGAATAAAAATGCCATGATATATTTGAGGAAATGAGCCAAACAAATTGAATTGGATTTTTTTTTCAATTATCAGCATGTGAACCAGACACTTATGGGTGAATATCATGTTTGATGTCATTTCTAAATCAAGCATTACCAGTGGTGTGGTAGAATAAAATTCCATCATCTGCACTATAAATGCAGCACACTATCACATTCTTTTACTTAAGTGAGATAGCAACCATAGAGATAGTCATGGGCTCTCATTTTGTGATTTAATACATTTTGCCTCTGTGATTCATAACCTTTTCTAAAAGTTTACAGGGAGAAAAAAATTGGATTTATATAACAATCTGCAAAAGTATGCTAAATTCTCCAGTATTGACTCTAAATAGTATATATACAAATACAACAAAGTTGCTGGTACTTGCTTTGAAAAATTACCAGGGTCTGCCCTAAGAAGGACTCTGTGTTGACTTCTAGTGAATGGGTATCTTGGCACATGGATCTTCGGATTAGTTGGTTTATTATGTTCAATTCTTCCATTTCCTGATCTGTCTGATTGTACTACCCAGGATCCATAGTATCATCTTTAATCTCCTGATCAATGTTACCACATTAGTTCCTTCGGTATTTGCTTCATATGTAGTGGGAATTCATTGTTATGTATACTTTATAATTGTTTTATCTTTGTGATCAATTCACTCTTTACTCATATAATGTCTATCTGTCTTGGAACAATCTTGATTCAGTCTTTTTAAATAATAAAGTTTCCACATATTTAGTTTTTTCAGCTATTATTAGAAGAGAATACCTTGTTTGATCCACCAAATTTCAAACTACTATGTCTTTGAGTCTATCTAGAGTGAATCTTGTGTGGACAGACATACTTTAGGTGTTTCAAAATCCATGATGCTAATAACTGAATTTTATTGGAAAGTGTATTCTATTATCATTTAATGTTGCAGTCAATAAGAAAAGCCTTCCATTTAAACTATGTTTTGTATATATTGAACATTTATTTGTCCTTCAATTTTTCTATTTATGCCTACTCTGTGCTGAGTGGTATTTTTTTTGATTAATCACTTCATTTCCCTTATAATGCTTTCACTATATAATTTAATACAGTTACTCAGGGTTTTTTGAAGAGTATCTTTAACTCAGATTGATTTACTGTGAAATAATTATGATCTGGTTTTAATCTGGTACAAAAATTTTAATCCTTCACAAATCAACCCCAGCCTCTATAGGCTGTCATTTTTCACACTATTCTCAGCAACATTCCCTCTGCTTCTTGATCAATTGATTGTTGAGGAAATGACAGTTGTTTGAAGGGTATAATATTTTATTCAGGTGTGAGCACCCTTAATACAGTGGGGTATGGGCCAACATTCAAAGGAAAAAAAAAATAACTCTTAGTGACCTCAGGTACATGAACAAGCTTTTATAAAGTGGACAAAGAAGTTTTTATGACAATAAGATAGACACTCATGGGCCCATGTGGTCTTTGCCATGTACAACATGTTTTTATTTTCCTGTTTATCTGAGAAAATATCAAGTCTGAACTCCTGGGCTGAGCTCATTACATTTCACCAAGTGCACCATTCTCTTATACCATCTGAAATAGTATGAAGGTCACCAGATGTTGTAGTTTGTGTAAATCTGCACCAAGATTATTAACAGTGTGGGTTTTGAATCACTAAAGTGAGATTGTCCTTAGAATTTAGAATACCAGGAAAATTTGGAGGAAGTAGCTATGCAAAGACAGCTCACATTAAGCTACTCATGTTATAATTCCTTGCTTTGAAGGCCTCCTTCCTTTTCTATGGGAAACAGAGTATCAACTCCATTCAGTTTACTTAGAGTGAAGTGTGAGGGATCAGTGAGTGAGGATTTGTGGTTGGAAAGCTCTGAGATGGTCAAAACTATAACCTCTGCTCTTTACTGAAAGGAGAGGGTGATCAGACACACCAGCTGCTCACCCAAGAAAGTGGAAACCACAGAAGAAGAAGGATGAAGGATGAATCAGCACTCAGGAGCCTGGGATGAAAAGCCTGGGTTATGACTGCAGATTTTCCCATGCCAGTGTGTACAGAAAAGGCTATAGAAGCCACAGACACTTTTCCAAACCGATGATAAAGACTGAAGCTCTTCATTAAGGCACACATTTAGATCTCTTTTCCCTTGGCTAGTCCAGCTAGGCTACAAGTTTATTGGTTTGTGGTACTCACCACTGGGCAAGCCCCTTTCCCTCCAGTTGGTGAGCCTACCTCACAGTCATTCACAGACACATGCAGATCTGTGCTTTAATAATCTTCCAGATATTTCTTTGCCCATTACACTTTGCACATCTTGATGAATGTTCACAGATTACAACACTGTGGCATGAAGCTAACAGAGTTGCCTTTTCTATTTATAGTGTTGAGCTTTACCGAAAAGTGGCTTAGTCCTGGGATAATCAATGGTTTAAACCATACGATGTTCAGTGAATGAGAGGTGATTGCATCCTTGTGATTTTCTCACACTCATCACTATTCCTGCATTTTGCTCTTTCCTCATATAGCATGAGAGTTGACAGAAAAAATTAACAAATTGGATCTCATTCTATTAAAATGTTTTTGCACAGCAAAAGAAACCACCAACATAGCGTAACTGCAACCAACAATATGGCAAAGAATCTTTGCCAGCTTCTTCTCATAAAATGGCTATTATTTAAAACATGTGAAGTGTTTAAAAAAATTGGCTCACCAAATATAAAGACCCAATTTAAAAATGGGCATCTGTAATGAATAGGTACTTTTAAGAGGAAGAATAGAAGCTAAGAAATATATGAAGAAATACTCAACATCACAGTTTATTTAAGAGATGCTGAGGAAAACAACTTTGAGACTTCATCTCACTTCACAAAGAATGTCTGGTAACTCAGAATTAGCAAGCAACAAATGTTATCGAGCCTGTGGAGAAAAAGGAACTCTTCTCCACTGTTGGTGGGAGTGTAGACTCCTACAACCTCTGTGGAAATCAGTGTGGAGATTCCTCAAAAAGCTAGGATTGGAGATCCCATTTGACCCAGCCAATCTTCTTTTATGCAAGTACACAAAAGAAATAAAAAATTCATATCACAGCAACATATGTGCACCCATGTTTAGAGCAGATCAGTTTGTAATTCCTAAATCTTGGAAATAAGAAATGTCCATCATCTGGAGACTGGATAAAGGAGATGTGGTTCTTTTAAGGAATGCAGTATTATTCATCCATTAAAAATGATAAGATTAAATCATTCATACTCAAATTAATGTGCCTTCCGGACATCCTCATACGTAAAACTAATAGGTCACAGATGTTTAAATATTGTATTTTTTCTCTAGTATGAAAAAAGAAGATGTAAATGTGTTCTATTATATATAGTTGCTAGTGTGAAAGTGATCATATTTAAAAGGAAATAGGGTGTAGGGGTAAATAATGAGAGGAAAAAGAATGTGATAGTAATAAAATAAAGGAAATAAAGCTCACGTATATATGGGATAAAGAGTTGCTCAGTGGTAGGGGAATGGGAAAGAATGATAGTCATTCTTTCAAGTCATATTCTGGTTGAAACTTTCAATGTTTATTGTGCTGACGATGTATATTCATAATATACCAATAGAGGTTTGAATAAAAAAGAAAGTCAGAATATGCCATCCCAATTTATAGCCCTCTACCAAGCTGAGGATTTATATTTATAGGCACATGTATAAGAGTAGTTGAAAGTTCATTGTGTTCTTCCCACTATATTTAGAAATGAATACATGAAAGATATATGTCGAGGGACCTATATATTCCATCATCAGGAAACAGATTCACACTACTGTTAATAACCCAAATTTGAGCAAAGATGATTCTATAATTATGCCATTGAAACATTTTTATTTTTCTACTTTTCATATAATACAGTAACTGCTTTTCACATCTCACTACAGTTTTTCACAATTCGAGTACATATATTGCAAGCTAATATTTTTACAAGTGTTTTCTTATCATTGAAAATATGTTGAGAGAACATTTGTTTATTTTTCCTAGTTTCTGTGAATTGTATTGATTTAATGATTGTACGAATCCAAATACTGAGGAAGGTAGAGGTAAAACAATGCCTGATCTACTAGATAAGAGTGAGCAGCGAGATGATAGGTTCTCCAAATGATATGGAAATTCCCATTGAACCCTCATCACAACTTTAGCTTTGTCTTTCTGATCAAAGCTTTAACAGTCTCTGTTCTTGTGTCTTCAGATGTTTCTTTCCTGCTCAGGCCTGTGTCCCTGCCTGTGGGTGTCTCCTCCTCTCCTCACTGTAGAACTCTGAGTGTCTTCCATACAGTGAGTGCTCAAGACACCCATAGTCCCCTCTGTCTTCCTTGACTCCTCTGAAGAGCTCTTCATGATGATTGTAGAGGTGGAGGAAATCTTAGGAACTTAGGAAATGTGACTGTACATCTCCCAGGAGAGACAGTCACCAACGTCCTGAACTCAAATGTACAGTTTGTGGAGACCTTTGGAGAAACAAGCCACAGCACACTCCATTCTGAGTCCCAGAGTATGACAGGAGAAATGACTTCTTTCAAGGTTGACACAGGGACCAAAAGATGAGATGGGTAAGATAGTGATTCCAGTAAACCCCTGGCACGCACACATGCCCAGTGATGGTAGTATATGGAGAGTACATAGGAACCTATCAACAGATGAAATGAGTCATGGACTTGAGTGCTGGCTCATGTGAAATGACAAGTCTCATGTTTTCTCTTTATGCAGTTCATCTTGGGGTTTTTTTTTTTACTTCTAACTGGGTCTGAACTACTCAGGCAAGTGTTCCTTTTAGTGAGGATCAAGAAGAGAAACATAAAACTTTTAATCCTGGATTCCGCTCCTGGATAAGGAGGTTCCCCTAGGCCTGCAGGAATAGTTATTCATGCCCTGCACCAACCTGCTGGTTCATATCGCATTAAGAATTTTTGCTCTGATTGTGTGTGTACATGTGGATGACAAGCAGTTCAGATGAGATTGATACTTGATAACCAAATTTTGAATCAAAGTAGACATTGAACCTGTCTTGACAACAAACCCCCACCTTACACACATACACACACTACCTTCCAACAGTCCTTCTAAGACGTTAGTTTGTGACTAAACGTTAGTTTTCAGTCACATATGCAATTTCTTCCTTTGTGCCTTTGCCTGGCTCTGTGTACACTATATCTTTTCTATTTCAATATCACCTTTTCAGTTCTAGTATCAATTATTAAATTCCTAGATTCTCCTCAGGTTTCAATGCTGGCAGACTCAAAAGCCTGAGTGCTGCATTGTGACTCTTTCCTTCCTTGACTACACTGACCTTTATGCCAAGTTTTGTGCATGGATTCACTTCTCTGATGAGCCCTGTACTTCTGTTGAATGCAGAGTTAACTACAATCTGCTCCATGTAGCATGGAAAGGAGGGCACTGAATGTCATCTACCAAGGTCCTACTTATCTGTGGAAGGTGGAAGAGTAGACCTTACAGGATAGTGCTACCACACAGGGCAAGTAGCAAGAACAACCTGTGGTCTGTGTGATATGCCCGGCACCAGACTCCAGGAGAAGAGGATGGGTATTGACACACAACATCTGGACATGCATCCCATGCAACACAAAGCCAACCCTTGTTGGCCAGGCCCACTGCCAAGAGGACTGCCCCAAAATGACTTCAACAGTATGAATCACTAATTTAATTGTATAAAAAAAAGACCACAGACCAACCACCTACTGTGTAATTAGTATTTGAGTCTCAGGATGGGGGACAGGATGTTTTTTGGTGACACAGACTTGGGATTGGAATGAGAAAGCATGTATCTAAGTCCTGACTCCTACACATTTCACTCTATAGCATTGTTCAAATGGTTTGAACACAGGATTGTCCTTTTGTTGACTCAACACCAAGTGGGGTGGGGATTCATTGGCTGTATGAGGAGAATGATTTGCCCAAAATATCCTTTTTATGTCTGGAAATTTCGCCTCTCAGAGCACTGGAGTTTGTCTGGCAGAGAGGTGAGGTAGAGATGGTAAAACTGAGAAGCAAACATTATTCTCTGCTTGTCTCACTTTCGTTCTTCAATATTCAAAGTCAGCATGTTTTAGCGCTGGTGAGTCTGGATGATACATGGTCATCCTTGGGAACACTGGAACTGTAGTTCTTGATAGGATCCTAATTCTGGCCCCTAAAGCCCGCAGAATACTGCTTCAGGAATGAGTAACATGAGAGGAATATTCCATGGGAGGGAACACAAAATCTAAACCTACTAGAAATATCATACTGTTCTTACCATGATTAGGAAGTCAATTACTGAGCATCACAGTTGTTCATTGGTGTGTTTAGTGTCTTTTGATTAATCAGTGTATGTGAGGAGTTTAGATGGCCCAGGTCTTCTGTACCTTCTAAGTTTTGTCCTCCAGAACCTATCAAGATCTTCTACCCCACTAGGACATTATCTTTATTTATCATGCTCTGGATCTAGCCTCAGCTATATCTCTGTAATTGCTGTTACTAATTTAAAATGCACAGTTTGTATTCATGAAGTGTTGTTGCAGGAAAGTGGGTCGCTACTTAGCTTACCTCGCAAGTCATAATGGCTTTAAGTTTCTGGTTTTGTACAACTGCATCATGAGCATTACACTGTGATATTGTTTCCAGGTTGATATTCTACGCTGGAAAACTGAAATGTTTATTTTAGGGATATG
Source organism: Petromus typicus (assembly GCA_004026965.1). Lineage (NCBI taxonomy): Eukaryota > Metazoa > Chordata > Mammalia > Rodentia > Petromuridae > Petromus > Petromus typicus. Next base: position 60,229 of record PVIR01004050.1, read on the forward strand.
TACTTGCACCCACACTGTCATTTTCAGTTTGTGTTAGAGAGTATCTGAAAATTTTGTGAAACTCTGTGTGGTACATATGGCCCAGAATCTTTACTTCCTTTTAGAATGACAGAGAAGGGTTAGGCTTCTTCAGTCCAACAGATAGCTAGTTTTCATAGGACAAGGAACAGGACTTCTTTCTGCAGTGACATAAAACCATTACTTTTAAATGGGCTAGTGTTGAGGCTGTCTAGCTCCTACAATATGTAAAGTACTTTAATCAGATGTTGGCTGCAAGGGGCCAAGTAAGCATCAAAAAAGCCTTAGTACTGAAAGGGAGAATCAAATGAGATATCAGTGTTGGAATCTTTGTGTGAACATCCATACTTAAAATAAGCCAAGCTCAACATGATATAAGGCATACTCACAAACTGGAACTCATTTTATTTTCTATAATTAGAATATGTGCAACATGTTATCACAATGTTTAAAATTGGAATCTAATACCAGGAAACCTCTCATGAAGATTTGGACAATAATATTCATCTGCATAGGAAGCTTCGCACTGCAGATATCTACTCCCTGCTCCATGTATGTACCTATAGTATTATTGTGGTCTTCCTGTGTGCAGATATGACATGGTGGACAATTGGGACTGGGTTTCTCCCTGCAATGTCATAACAACTTGGTGATTTCATTGTTACCACTTATTCTAGAAAAGCTGAAACTGAAGAATGATGTTCTGTCTAGAGTTCAAAGAACTTTCTCTCTTGTTTTTTTATGGCATATGGAAATGTATTATATAATTATGCTCCTCTGCGTTAGGGAATGAATTGCTGAATATTCTGTGAGCTAATATCACATACTACTCATGGGAAACTATACTTGAAATTATCCAGAAACTCTTGGTCAGACATGTAGGTTTCCCAGTGTGTCTTATGTGCATTTCCAATAAGAAACTGCAAGAATAAAATTACAGACAAATTTCCTGATTTTAAGAAGAAGTAAAGAAATTGGGAACCTGGAAGACCTCAGAAATGTATGTTATTGCTTCTCCTGAAGAACAGATCCTTATCGTTCAGGCTGTATCTTCCCCTCTTGTACTCATTACTCTGGGGAAATTGTGAAGATGTAACAGGACTTATTTCAGACACTCAGCACTTTGGAACTCGATGTTCCTGTCTTGGTGCACATGTATGTGAACAGATGTGTACACAAGAGTCCCAGGCTAATGGAGCATGGAGTGTACTCGCTGGTTTCAATCAAGGGTAAGAGTGTCTCATTACCTTCAGACACATCCACCTCCAAAAGCCTCAAGTGCCCTTGCAGCATGTGCTTCTCTCCTTCTCCTGAAGGTGGCAGAATCTGGGAGAGAGTCAATGAGATCCTGGCACCCAATAGGCAGGAATGATGGCCAAGTTCTCTCCCCTACAGTAATTAGGTTTCTATTGCTTTATTGGCTTCTTTTCTACCTGGAAAGATCAAACCTGAAAGCATTTGAGGGCCAGGACTTGGAAGTGCCTGGAGACCTCATGAATTCCATTGTTGGTCCTTCAGATATTCTATATGGTGATAATGGCTAGACTCCTGGTTACAGTGAGGGCGCTCAGAAGAGAGCAGGTCCATAAATGATCAGGAATGTTCTAAGGATGAATTTTTTCATTGCACATTATAAACACAGCTGATTTTGTGCCTGTGTTCCAGCCTGATGCATCCACTCTGAGTGTCCCATTGTATTCTTGTAGACAGGAGAAGTTCAGGAGCATCACCATCCCCCATGATGCCTGCGTCTTACACTGGCCTCATGACTCAGAGCCTCTGTTATAGAGGACTGGCACAGGATGGGAGAACAGTTAGCACTCATGAATCCTTAGGGTACTGGGAGGCACAGGCACAAAGATAACAGAGGAGATAAGGGCTATATGTGGATGGCAGTCCTACGGTCAGTGTAAAAGCTCTGTTCATCTAAGGGAAATGTAGGACATTATTGCTGAGAACCCTTGACCTGACAGTGACTGAAGGTCGACCCTTATCTTGGCCAATCATATCTTGCTGTTTTTGTTTTTCTGAACCACATGGTTCTATTTGCAGATCTGAGGAATCAGGTATTTGAAGCATGGAGAGATCTGTAGTTCACGTGGGACAAAAAATCAGAGATGGTAGCAAGCGTGATCACTGTGGGCATAGAGGCCCATCTGTTTCTTCCTAGACCTTCACTTCGTGGACCTAATTCCTTCTGTGTTTCTCCTTTCTCCTTGTCAGTTTTTCACCCCATCACTCACATTTTCACCTCCCTTAGAAATCCATGCAGGTTCTCAGTGTGGCCCATGCTCTGTCCTCAGCAAATCCAGCCACTGCAGTGACACCTACAGTGAGTCCTATGCAAGTGTGTCCATATCCTCATATCTGGGTTGTATTTTGACTTCTCATTCCACTTTCCAATTACATTACATCTTTTTCAGAATCACAGCACAACTCAAACTCATTGCAATAGGAATGAGTCTTGCTTTCTCTTCAAGTCTTTATTTTTAGGAGATGATTGTACTGCACCTGTAGTGGGAGCAGTAGGAGAAATACTTGGTCATTTTACTCGTTGGATTAACACTGTTCACATGGAACCACTTCCTAGACACCCAATGCTGTGTGTGAAGTATTTTTCTCATGTATCTGCATGTGTATCCTCTGCACCTTTGAATGCTCTGGAATTCCTTTCAAAATACTATTAATTTAATATTGTTTTATAGGTTAATGGTTTTGCCATCAAACTCTTATATTGATCTTTAAAGAGCAATGATGCCAAAATAATAACTGGAAAGGAAATTTGAAATTCTCTGTCCATATTGTGAGTATATGCCTGCATTCAATTGCAACCTGTGGTGGGAAAAATTTTTACTACTGGCAGGAATTTGAAGATTAGTCTTTCCAGCTGTGACTTTCTAATTGTCTCCAGCTATACAGAAGGCTATAGCAAGAGAAATGTAAATTATATTTTGGCAACCTCATAGACCTAACTCAAAAACAAAACCAAAAAGAACAACATTAATAAGGAGTAGAATAAACCCCAAGTTGCATGTGTCATAGGAGAGATTACTTAGCTACAAGTCTATTTAATTCTCTTCCTACCCATAAGCATAACCACAGGAATAACACACTGAAGATTTAGTAGTAATCATTAGTTGTTTACAGAGATCAGGACGTCCCCTTAGTAGGAACTGTGAATGGAAGAGAACTTGTGTTGACAAGTAAAATATCCCCCCAACCAACTACTCCTTTTTTACATGTAATGCTCTGTAAAGGCTTGTGGGTTCTTGTAGTCATCCGTTAATTATTGTACTGATGAATTCACAGTTGAATGTGCTCTGAGGAGGTAGAGTCTGTTTGAAGGAGGTAGATGCCTAAGGAGTGACAAGGAAAGGTGCAGTCCTCTCCCTCTGCTGCTCCTTTGTCTCCCTCCTCTCTGATTACCACAACTTGAGCTGGTTTATTGTATCATGCCCACCCAAGATGCCATGTCTTCCTTCCTGCCAACACACTCTTGGCTGGAACATCTCTAAACCAATAACCAGAATAATTACCTCCATTGTAAACTTACATGCTTCTAGTATTTTGTTCCAGGAACTGGAATATGATGATAGTTGAATGATTTGTGATGTCAGGTCAGGAGATCTAGATTATCTGAGAGCATAGACCTGCTTAGTAGTGATCACAGTGTCTCATAATTATTGATTTGAAACATTACACAGAACAATATTCCAGTATTCTAATATGATAGCAGACCCAGAGATCATGAGGCTCTTACAGTGACTTTTTATTGGCTACATATGACAGGGTATTTAATTGCGTGATAACAAAGTCCTGCCAGCTCCTCCCCATACGCCTGTATTTGGAAACAAGTGCCCGTGAAAACTTCAAAGATCAAACTCCTTCAGACCAATTAAAAGTGAAACATCCGGGCACTTTTCAGTGATCCTTTCCACATCCAAAGCAGTAAAATTGGCACAGATGGCCAACTGGACTCCTATCTGTAGAAATATACCACGTGAAACATATGTATCTGAAAAAAATACTTCCAAGAAGAAAGTTGCTCCCATGAAACTGGTATTGCAGATATACATCTCCAAAAGCAAAACTCAGTTGTGTTCTGATTGCATATGATTCACTAATGACCTCTACCTGCCACAGCTGAAATGGGCACTGCTAGCCTATCTGATATCCCACCTTACCATGCTTTTTCCTCCCTAGGAATTGTAGAAATCTCACCTATTCTTACTTATATTTGGGCTTTCCATTACCATCCTAATACTAAAGTTACTCTCTTAAAAAATTCACCGTGCTTTCTCCCATGGAACAGATAGCTCAGTAGTTGTTCTGCTATGGAACCAACTCTTCTTTCATTGGCATCTGACAGGACAGGTTCTGGTCAGCTCTGCTGGTGCATAGAACATCCCAAGCAGTTGGACAGTACATAATCCCTACTAGGTTCAGCCTACAGCCCTTTTCATCTGAAACCAGCCATATGAAAATGTGCATCTCACATCTCTCAGGAATACACAGACAATTATGTGGACTTGGGTCTGTCAGTGGAAATGAGGCAGCAGATTATGGGATCATGAAGCTACTGAACTAGTGGGCATGAAGTGCCCATCATGGAGAACTGGGGCCCATGCACATAAAATATCTAAACCCTGTACCTATACCAATCAGACATTGTTATTCTGAATTTTTCTGAAACAATGTCAAACAAATTTTTGGTATGCTAGCCTAGGTCTGACTATATTATAGAAAATACAGAAAATATTGCTCCCAAGGAGTGGCTACTGTGCTTGAAGTTTTTTACCATCATCACTGTGTCTGTCTAAATGCCTTTGTGTGACGGTCACTGTCATGATTCTAAGGAGAAATAGGGCCATTTGACTATGGTTCAGTGTCTTATGGTGAAGCCATTTCCAAAACTGTGTACAGTGAAATACAAATCAGCCAAACTCTAGGGAATTTCTTTTCCTTTCTCCAGGGTCTATCTCACTCAAATGTGACATTTTTATTGTACATAAAGCCAGTGAATTGCCTGACTCTTCTGTAACCCTGGTTTCCTTCCATCACACAGAGGGAGTACTTATGAAAAAGGTGTAGAGTAAACACTCAAACTAGTGAGCCCTTTGCATACTGTTGTCTGATGAAGGATCACCAGGGACAGGTCCACTGGTATTGGCTAGAAGTGATAGGAAACTGCCTTCAACTTTTCACATATGCACTTTAACAGAGTTTGGATCATTCAAAAGCAGAATACTAAAAACAGCACAGGTAGAAAGGAAACACTAAAATTTTAATTTTACAATTTTTCTTTTACCAAGAACTGTACATTCATGACAGAAGTCTACCAAAAAAAGTCTTAAGATTCTTACAGCAATAATAATCCTTTGCCATTCCCTTAAACCTGAAAAGAGACCTTGACTATTCTGCTTTAAACATTTCAGTTATGTGGAGTCTATTTCTTTTCACTTGTAAATTTTATTTCTTCTATAGCTAGACCATGCCTCTGTCACCTGGAATGCTGTGAATGGTGGATGTCTACTCATTTTTCATCTTCAAAACAGTTTGCAACTTTCATTTGTCCATCACCAAATAAGGCTCTACATAAAAAGGAGTAGAGAGTCACCAACACGAGCTTAACCTCTGGTTCACGTGCCACATGAGGTTTAAGATGTTCCTCATCTTTGATTTGCAACATGTAGCCATATCTATCAATATAGAATATTGAGAGAAATTGTGAATTTAGTATTAAAAATCGGGATGACAAAGCTCTGCAAGGAGTAGAAAAGTTATTCTCAATCCAGAACATTGAATCTCTGGGCACAAATGAAGAACTACATCTGCAGAATTTCCATGTGAAGATGTAAGAAAGTCACACCTATTGGGAACAATCCTTTTTGGAAGAAATAATTGCAAAGTTAAATGTGACCAGGCCTTCCTGCCTGCAGAAGGACTTTGGACCTAACTCTTGTCTTCAACTCTGGTACCAGAAGGGACTTGATGGTCCCACATGCTGTGATACTTCAGGATGTACACAACTTCTCAAAGACTATTGCTGACATCTGGCCTGCCCTACAAGACTTTATCTCCATTACTTTTCTAGAACTGTTGTTGGTTTCTACCTGGACATACAGTGTCTTTTAGAACATATAAAATTAAAAGTGTAGCTATCTTGTAGGTGGGATAAAAAAAGGAGTGGCAGGCTGGGGTCTGGGGTCTTTCTGCCCAAAGTCAGATAGACCACACCCAAGCTCAGCTTCTGTAAGTCTCGTTTCTGCCTAATTATTAATCATTTCACTGTGTGCCTTTGACTCACAGGAGAGTAGAACTTAATATAAAAGTTTGAGTTTCATCCCCTTACCCTTTTGCCCACAAACACCATAGAAGTATTGCTGTTAAATGGTGTGTGTGTGTGTGTGTGTGTGTGTGCGTGTGCGTGTGTATGTTAATATTTCTGTGTTTATCACAGTAGCTTCAATTCCTGATTTGATTCAGACAGAAAAATCACTTATATAGGGATATCCACAGAAGAGCTACTGGTCATCTACATGTACACACTCCATCAGAGGGCTAATCCTGAAGGTCACATGCACAAGCACATTGGTACAAGGCATGGATAACTACTAATGGAGACCTGGGAAACCTAGGACTGTTGTCCTATCCAGCACTGGAACCCATGACTACAAGCTCTGTGTAAATGTGCCTGACCCTCACTTTGAGGAACACATGCCAGAGCAGTTGAAACTCCTTTAAAAATCACACACAAAAAAACCAAGATAAATCAGAGGAAGAAGAAACAGAATTTATTGACTGCCATAAACAAATAGTCAAGTTCATGGCTGCTTTGAACCTTTGGTGGGTTCCTATATGCCCTCGACATTCTTCCATCACCTGGCATGTCTGCATGGTAGGTGTTAAGTGGTATCACTACATTTTCCACCTCATCTTGTGTTTTCCCTGCCTTAACTTTGGAAGGAGTGATATTTCTTACCATGTTCTGGAACATAGGATGGAGTGTACTGTTGCTTATTGTTCACAAGTTTTCCACAGAATGCATGCTAGAGTTTAAACTGCTGGTGACTCTCTCTCCTGGGAAATGGACAGTCATTTTTCCTAAGTTTCCCAGTTTTCCTGCATCTCTAGAATCATCACAAAGAATTGTGCAGAGAACTCATAGAAGAAAGAGGGAACTATGGGTATCTGGAAAGCTCACTGTAGGGAACATGGTCAGAGCACTTCAGTGAGGAGATGAGGACACATGCAGGCAGGGACACAAGACTGAGAGGGAATGAAACCTGTTCAGACAGAAGAACACAGTCTGTTAATGCTTTGATCAGAAGGAAAAAGTGGCTGCATGTTGGACGAAGGGTCAGTGGGAATTTCCACTTCATTTGGAGAGCCTGTCTTCTCCTTGCCCTCTCTTATCTAGTGGATACTTTGTTTAAATAGCTCAATTGGTGTTCAACGTAGTGTAACTATTATATTGTTATTGATATAGCAACTGGGAGAAACCTACAACTCTATTTAAAATATATGTTAATGTCTTCCCAGTACAAGTATCAGTATGAACACCCATCATATCTATACTGAATGGGACAAAGTGTAGTGAGCTGTAAAAGAAAATAAATGCCCTCTGTGGAAGACAGATAAATACAAGTTACTTTAAGGCTATTTCTACATAATTGCCCAGGCTTTACATTCCAATCATTTATAACAATATGGATTTCCTTAAATATCAGAAAGGATTTATATCAAGTAGAAAATTCGTTCAATTATTTGAAGATACAGTGGGATTATCAAAATGAAATTTTACCCTCTATGATGGTAGTAACTTAAAAATAGTGGGCTTGTATGAATGTCATATTCTTAAATTCTTCAGTTCCTTCAGGAGGAAAGACAGGAATACAGGGAGCCAGGAGTGCTGAGAGCAAGGAAAATTTCAGTGACAGAAGCTTCCCTCATTCCTGACATCCCATGAGTTAAACAGAGTCCTTCCACAGGATCAAGCCCCTGCTCCATAAGATGGAACACAATAAAAATGAAGGAAACTGAGAGATTCATACTCAAAGTAACAGAGTCTGTGTCCCTTACTCCTCAAATGTCAGTGTGAATGGATTAAGAAATTTCTCCAGGGGGCTGGGGAGTTAGCTCAGTGGTTCCGGTGCCTGTCTTGCAAGCACAAGGACCTGGGTTTGATTCCTCGGTAACCACATACCATACTGGGCGTGGAGATCACACCCAGCAGCAACCAGTACCACATACCACAGTGCCGGGTGTGGTGGTTCACGCCTGTAATCCCAGAACTTGGGAGGCAGAGGCAGGAGGATTGCTGTGATGTGAGTTTGAGGCTGAGCTCAGGGCCAGCCTGAACCACAAAGCGAGACCCTGTCTCAAAAAACCTAAACAAAAAAAAAAAAAAAGAAATTTCTCCAGGTGGTGAAAGAGATTATGCTATGAAAACCCTCACCATACTGATTGCCAGGATTGATTCTGCTGATGTGGCTGGCGAGGCAGATGTGTGCTAATTCCCTCTGCACTGCATTTGTGTCCATCTCTGAGTTTGATGCCTGGTGAAAGGGTGGGACCACCCCTAATAAATGAATTCCTCTCCCTAGGACAAGGATATAGGAGGAGCTGTGCTCCACTCTGAGAGCTTCCAAACAAGCTGTCAAGAAATGTCTTGATCAGTTTCAGGTTCGGAGTTGTAATAACCACCATGTCCCTGTTGCTTAGAATTGCTTTGGCTATTCTAGGTCATTTGTGGTTCCAGATGAAAGTTTGGATTTTTTCTCTAGATCTGTGAAATATGCTGTTGGGATTTCAATTGGGATTATGTTAAATCTGTAGAGTAGTTTTGGGAATACAGCCATTTTGACAATATTGTTTCTTCCTACCCAGGAGCAAGGTATCAGTAAAGAGGGTAGAGACAATATCATCACTGCTCTTTCCATATCAGAGATATGATTCATAAGTCCTTGAAAAAGAACATCGTTGGTAATAAAGGTCTCACAAGACATTTCCCTTCTTTATCTTTCAGAAATGATTATATGCATTTCATATTCAAAGAAGTTACAAATGTTCATAACCAATTGTTTCAAAAGAGGAGGAATCACCTTAAGAAGGAGAATATTCATCCTTATCTTAGAAGAGTAATATGTATTGTGCCATGAAACATATTAAACTAACACTATGCCTATGCAGTGTAGATTTGTCAGGTTTTTTTTCATAGATGATCATGTATGTTAATAAAAGCAGGTCTTTTCCTTTCCTTCCCAACCTGGAGTCATTTGTTCACTGATTTCTGCCCTTGTGAAAGGTTGTGGTGTTTGCTTCCCTGTGTCTATAGTCAATTCTGGTGGGACATCACATCTGTCCATGTCTTTGCCTAGTGGGAATTTTGTCCTGCTAGAAGGATCCATGAGCTCTGTTCAGGATGTTGTTGAATGACCTGGTAAAGCTCTAATCTTTTTGCATGTTGCTTTGATCATGAGTTACAAAATCCGAGCAAACTTTGCTTTTAGACAGTAATTCCACTGGGTTAAGGCAAGACCTGCTGAGGGCCCTGCAGGTGCCTCCTGGGGATGAGGCATTCTGTCTCTCATACTTCATGGATGGGAATGGCCAGTGATGTCTTCACTGCTGGAGAGCATTGAATCTTACCTTCATCCTTGGAGGGGGAGATTGTGTTCCTGACCACAATTATTTTTGTGATATGTTGTTGTTATCTCAGGTTTCCACTACATATGATCGGGTTTCTCTCGATCTGAAGCCCTCTTTCCTCTGGCCTTCTGCCAAGAAAGAATCAGCTACACAGACTTTCTTAATCTCCTTCAAGTCATGAACACTGAAATCTAGGCATTTTCTGTTCTATCAATCTGTTTGGCAGACTCTCCCCAGACATATACACTTCCTTTAGCTTCTCTCTTCTTTTACTTCCTCTCCTTTCCTTTCTCTCTCCTTCTGTTTGTGATCTTGTAGAGGAACTATTCACTGATTAAGAGTTGCACATCATGTCCTCCAACACTGTCCACCCTGCTTTCTTCTCATTCTTCCAGTGTTGTTCTAGCAGATTCTGTCCATTTCTCTGGGATGGTCCTACAATCTCTCCAACCACACCGAAATCTTGCCTTGTTTCCCCCCTATGGCTCATTCTCTTTAATCTCAGAAAGACAATATTTAAACCCATCTGTATTCTTTCTCAGATAAAGGACTTCACAGGTGACAGGCTGAAATTTTTCACTTTCCTCAGTCTGTATCATAAATCTTACATCATGCGTATGTTTTCGAATTTGGTGTCCTGTTGTTTGGTGTTCTTTGAGTATGTATACTACCAGGTTTATTTAGCTATAATTTTTAACCTGTAAATTTTACACTATTTTAGTATATAAATGTAGAAACTTTAGTACATGTATACTGTCAGGTAACATAAGTACAACTTAGGTACAGAGTATTTTCATAGCACTCAATGTTCCCTCAAATCCCTTGTACTCAATTCTCACCCTAGTCTGCAACACAGAGTACTCCCAAGAATCATGGAAAACAGATGGCAGCCCTTCTGTTACCTCTTCTCAGACTAATTCAAGATGTGGAAATAGAAACTGAAAGTCACTTGAAATGAAAGTCCATATTGCTGGTGCTCACAAAAGATACATTGCTCCACTTTGTTTAGAGTCCTGCAGCTCTCTCATACTGCTAGTAATCAGCAGCTACTTTTGCGTATTTTCGTTACTTGTCTCTCTGTCTACCTTTGTTTTATGTACTAGTGATGGAACCTAGATCTTATGAATGATAGATGCATGACCACTGAGCTGTGCTGTTGACAAACTTGTCTTTCTTTAGCCTGTATTTCTCTGCAGGTGATACATCTTTTTATGAATTCCCGCTTTGCTCATTTGTCACTTTTGCAGTGTACTTGTTCCCTGGAGCTCTCTATTATGCCACTTTTTTGTAATGTCAGCCATAAAACCACATGTCTGGTAAATGTACTAAAAGGTTCTATAGTCAAAACAAGAGTGGACAGCTGAGGATGTAGCTCTGTAGTTCTGGCACTTGCCTTGCAAAGTCAAGGTGCAGAGTTCAATTCCCAGTAACCACATCCAATAATTCTGGGCAAGGTGATTCATGCTCACCAACAATCAGCATCACATGCCACAATGCTGGGTGTGGTGGCTAAAACTGGTAACCCCAGCATCTGGGAGACAGAGGTAGGAGAACTTCTGAGTTCAAGGCATAGTTCAGGAAGAGCCTGAACTACAAAGCAACCCCTGTCTAGACAAAAAAAAGAAAAAATACAAAAGATTGGAGAAGAAGGGAAAGAGAATGAAAACAAGGACATAAGAAAAAAAGAATGGAAATAAAGATAACAAGTAAGCAGTCTTGGGCTCTGGGACACTGAGGTAAATATGGTTGAAGCATTCAAACTACTTATTGTGGGATTGTTGCTGATCAACCAATCTAATTTTTATGTTTTCTCAACAGAGTATCAATAGTGATTCAAAATCATTTTCAAAAGGCTGGTTAACACTAAGAGATGAGCAGTTTTGTATTTTATCTACAGGGTAATTGCTGGAGATATGTTATCATGATATGAGTTGAATAGAAAAGTGTACCATACCTGAGGAGATAAAAAAATGCCTTGATTCACAAATACTTCTGTTTGGAAACAGTTTACTTCACAAGTAGAAGTGTCCAGCAAGATTGTTCTAATGGTCATGGACTTGCTACCAGGTGATGTGCACAACTGTGGGCAGGTTTCCATCTTGCACATTAACATGTGCATCTTCCCCAGAATTAAAGATCAAATTAAGTTCATGTACTGAGTCACTACAGTACTTCATAGTTTTATCTGAAAGAAAATATATTTCTCTTAAGAAAGCACAAATATTACGTGCACTCCAGTTCTTATTTATTAACTCCCTAAGTCATTTCTAGTATTTTTTTTGAAACAGAATTAATCTTCACATTTTCTTATTTGCATGTGTGAATATGAAGATTTTTGCATATGTTAACCTAGGGAATAACACAATCATATCATTGCTGGTAAACAATGCCACAAAATCATTTGCCAGTAAAGACGTAGTTGGTATTTATTTCTACAGTTGTTACTCTGTATCCCACAGCTAAGGCACAAAACTACCCTTTGTAATTTCGTTTACTCCCCGAGAAAGCCGCCCAATGATATAAATGTTTCCTAGAACTGTGATTTAAACTTAACTTTTTGATAACTATGTAAAATACATAATGCTAACATTATTTGATCATAGTTTCCAAGTACTTAATCTCTATTCATGTAAAGGTATTGCCTAAGTTTGTTTGTACTATAGCAGTAAGGTAGTACATGCAAAAGAATGTAATGACATCAACTTTCTCCTAGTTATACGTTTTAGAAATGACCAATAAGTGACCAGTAGTGGGAGATTAACTTTAGTCATTAAGTGGACAAGTATAATGGGCCTTGAATGAAGTATGGAGTAGAGCAGCCCACCCAGGCACACTAGTAGTGTCAATTATTAGAGGATGTTGCCTTCTGTACAAAGTCTTGATGAAATAGCCTAAATGCCTATCTCATTTTGAATGGTATTTAACTTAACATGACATAAAATCAAGCCATAAGTTTTCACAGAGAAATCAGGGGTCAATGATGTATCTCCAGATATCATTGACTTGAACACATCATAATCATTAAAATCCACAATAGAAGTCACAGTGACCATGACAGATTCCTTATAAATCACAGCTTAAAAGAATAGATAAGTTTACCATGATCACCACATCAAACATTCCCCAAATCTAGATTGCTTGTTGAAAAATTATAAGACCAAGACTTTCAACACAGCTAGAGAAGCACTTCACCTTTTCATTTTTGTGGTGATAGTCATAGAACCCAGGGTCATGTGCACGGTACCCATGTGCTGCACCACAGAGCCACAATCCAATCTCCTAGCACAATTTTTGCCCTGAAGAAAGTACCTCAGTATCAGGGCTGTTCTGCAGGTGACCATGTTTCCAGTGGTCTCAGGTTACACAGAGCCTGGGAATCACTCTTCCTATCACGATGTTACTGGAAGCAGCCCTGTCCAAGGCATTGACCCTGACATCTCTTAGTGTATGTACACAAAGTGTGGAGATACAAAGACAACTGGACACAGAAAGGACTTCTGAAAGCTAGACAATTGCATCACTAACTTGTCCCTAAGTGCACCACGCATTGCTCTGCACAGAAGAGAACCACTTAGCAAAGAGTGGTTTCCTCACAGTTTTAATGCATTGGTCCCATATTATCCCTTGGGTGGCCAGTGCGGGCACATAGAATGTCATCTCACTGTAGAAGGTGTAAGCCTGTCTTCTACCTTTTTTTTTTTTTTTTTTTTTTGAGACAGGGTCTCATTTTGTAGTTCAGGCTGGCCCTAAACTCAGCCTCAAACTCACATCACAGCAATTCTCCTGTCTTTGCCTCCCGAGTGCCGGGATTACAGGCGTGAGCCACCACGCTTGGCACTATGGTATGTGGTGCTGGTTGCTGCTGGGCTTGAGTCTCCACACCCAGTATTGTATGTGGTTACCGAGGATTGAACCGAGGTCCTTGCACTTGCAAGACAGGTACCGGAACCACTGAGCTAAATACCCGGCCCTGTCTTCTACCCTTTTAAAAGCCTGTCCTTCTGTTTCTTCATCTCTCCACATATCCATTCCCTTTACTTTTCTCTTATTCGGTGGTTCTCTTTTGTGAAGAGGACAGACCTGCCCTAGATCCAAGTGTGCTGCTCCGAATCTAGGAAACAGTTTCAGGAACATGCTTCTCAGAGAACTGGAGCTCCTGAATAATTTGTTTCCAGGACAGTGAGTCATGGTTGGCCCTGCCCTGCTCCCCGTCATAGTGTATACATAGACAGAGGGACACCTCCCACTCTGGAGCTCCAGGAGCATACAGCCCTGCATAGATAGATGGCGACTCAAGTTATCCCAGAAGGCCTCTTTGCCGTTCTGTCTGCCCTGTGCAACCGGGAGCCCTAGATGACCTCCTTGCCAAGGCACAGAGCCTCGTGAGGAATTGCTGGACTCTCTCTGCCCATGAAGGTTCTCAGCCCCTGTAGGTGAGCTGAAGTGTGCTGCGGGAATCCACAACTGGCTAACGCCTCAGGCTGAGCACTCATCTGCGCATGCGCAGTGAGCATCACCTCTTGCATTGTGACTCAGATCCTTGAAGCTCTGGTAGTGTCCGATAATCTCCCAGCCGAACACTGTGAAGGAGGTCTTCATGGAGCCGTGGAGTTTTAGGAGAGCCAGGGAGATTCTTCAATATATTGAGGGTGGTCCTGAAGATGTGGATATCGATTTTGAGGAGTTAGATGACACTGAAGGCCCTATGTTGTGTTTAAGTGATGAAGACACAGTCTCTGTAGATTCGGATGGCTGGGAAAAACCAGCTCATCAGGAAAGAACATCGAGTCCAGTTCCCTGTAGAGTCGCTTGGGACTTATTCGGAGCCTTTCCTCCGAAACCGATAGAATAGTATCCTTTCTGAGGGTCAGGATGGAAGGGCCAGGAAGGGCATGGGGAGGGTTGAGGCTCACAAAAGGGGGAATCCTGTGGGAAAAGGAAAAGATTCGGGGCACCCAAGGGGCTGGAGGAGGCATTCTGGGTTGGAGTGAGCTGCCAAGAGGAGCAGTGTGGATTCTGGTGGGCTGCCAGTAGGGGCAGAGTGGGCTGGGGAGAGCTGCCACCAGGGGCAGAGTGGTGAGTTTCCAGGAGTGGCAGAGTGGGTTCGAGTGAGCTGCCAGGAGGAGCAGTGTGGTCTGTGGTGAACTCCTGGCAGAGCCAATGTAGACATTTTGAAGGAGAACACTCTGTCAGGGCTCTCAGGTGCCCAAGGGACACATGGCCTGGGAGAACATTGGTCTCAGTGACAAATTTGCCTTAAGCAAGTCTCCACCAGTACCCTGACAGTGACTTTCTGCGATGCACAGGATGCAGAGAACATTAGTTCCACACTGGCCCCAGTGTGCCAATCACTTGGAAAAAAGGTTCGCACAGAAATCACAGTCAACAAGAATGTCCTTCATATGTAAGTGTGGAAGAGGTCCAATAGGTGGAGGTGGCAGTAGGTGTCTGACATGATTTCTGCCTGACAAGACAGCTATGGGGACATGTTAAGACTCTTAAGTTTTACTATATCTATCACTTGGTGTGCAGGGTTTATTGGAACTTGACCTGGGGTTGCTGGAAGCCACAGGCAGGTGGACTGGGTGAAGGGGCAGGAGGGGCAAACACTTCAGCAATCCTGGTGTGATTTTGGTTTTCTTCTTTTTAGTGTGCTAACTGTGGAAGATTGGTACGTTTTCAAAGATGCTATGGCCTTATTCCTGCAGAAAGTATCTGCGGTGATACCGATATTTGAGGGTTTCCAGACTTAGTTTCACCACAAGCCTCAGCTACCAAAGAAGATTCAGGTTTCTTCATCTATCCTCCACCATTAGCAGTCCACCTACCAAGGGCAGGAACTCCTGACATAACATCTCCCTTTTTAAAAATTCTCTACACTGCCCTCTGCTGCACAAATGTACGTTAATGCTAAAAATGAAATTAACAGCTTTTCTACGTCTGAGTTTGTTTTCAGCAACTGCTGTTCCGAATTTCCCTGCCTTTGTCATTGGGAGAAGTGAGCTTCTGGGTATAAATAGACAAAGTAATTGCAGACCATTTGAGAAATGGAGTAAAATGAAAATCAATGAAGTCTTTCCGTTGACATTAAATACACTCACCATTTTGAAGCACATCTGCAGTGGAACTATTGAATTCAAATAGGGAAAGTATAGTAATTGCATGAATGTAAATGATTTCCTATGCAAGTGAAATATTTGTTTTTGCTTGACATGTTTTCCTGTCACACGAGCTTGACATCTTTGTACAAAACACTGATAAATATGTCATTTAATGGAGATAAAATACAAACACAATTGTATACTAACCGCATATTTAATGACTATTTTTCCATGGTCTCTGCAGCCCCGGATGTGTGAGGATTCACACAACTCCTGTATATCTCTCTCTATACTAAAGATGGTCTCCTTAAAATGGTCCTCTGATCATTAAAAAAACTTGATTTACATCCTGGCTTTGGAGACTCATTGCCACCAGCAATCAGTACCACATATCAATGTGTGGGGTGTGGTGGCTCACATCTGTAAACCCAGCACTCGGGAGGCAGAGACAGGAGGATTCCTGTGATGTGAGTTTGAGGCTGAGCTCAGGGCCAGACTGAACAACAAAGTGAGACCCTGTTGGAAAAAAAAAATCTTGATTTACTTGTCCACTTACTTGTTTGTGGCTGTACATACACAGGATAAACTTTATATCTGGAAACTGAGCTCTCCCATGCTGCTTTGCTCACACCCGTGGCACTGTTTTGTCACTGGGCCTTTTTCTTGCTACAAAAACAAATGAACAGAAAAAATAATAAAATTAGCTCCTTAGCTCACAACACAACAGTAACCACCCCGAAAGCCTGAAAAACAACTCTGTGACTTACTTTTCCTAAGTCTGATCAGTGAAGGAAAATTGTGGGATAATGAATTAAGTTTTCAGAACAGGATATTAAGACTGTTGGGGAAAAATACTGAGCAGGAAAATCACCTGGCAGAGCAGACAGAACACCTCTGCACAACACTAGAAGGCAACATTAGTGTCAAGTACACTGGGATGCACATCACTGGCACTCTTTCTCCTGAGATACACAGTCCAGGGCAGCAGGAAATCTCCCCCTCTCACCCAGCCGGAAGGAGAAACCCAGCCCATGCAGAACTGGAAAGAAAGACAGGACAACCTCTCACTCACTCAGTGTGTCCCCTTGTTCATGGTGACAGGGTGACCATATCAGTATGAGCAGCTCGTGTTATGGTCCCAGTCTGTGTTCTCACAGTAATAACACCCTGCTGTGTTGAGTGATCCTGAAGTCATGATCTCCTCTCTGAGGGTCTAGTGAAGGTAAATGAGGCCTTGAGTTTGGGGCTCTTTTAAAGACAAGAAGGGACTGTGATGCCCCCTCAGGGCCCAGGGACTGGGGAGGGACCCTTGAGGACAAGACAAGAAGGGCCTGTCATCCAGGAGTGGAGCTCTCAGCAGAAAGAAGTTAGCCGCACTTGCATGATGAACTCAGAGCTTCAGGGTCAGTAAAAAAGGAAGTTTCTTGTGTTTGAGTCAACAAGCCAGGGTGTTTGTTATGACTGTCTGCACAGACTAAATTCCATTTATACATCCAAAGGAAAATGAACGCATCATTTGTGTTTTAATTTTGGGTTTTTTATGTTCTTATTTACAGTGCACAATGATCAGCATGCCTGAGGGAGGTGCTGTATGTATACACAGCACCTGTTTCATGACAGGAGCAAATTTTGCCAGGTTGGGGGAGGATTTCACTGAAGTTGGGCTTTGGTCTCTCACAGAAAATGGAAAGTTAGGGCATTATTTTTCCTGACATTTACATTTCAAATAAATGGTTCACAAATCCTAGACAAACAACTTATTTGTTAATTGTGATATGAAAAAAAAGTCCCCCTTTTTTGTAGCTGAGTGAAATACTTATAATAAACTTATCAGAGCCACAGAACTACCTTAGTTTCTCTCAACTAAGTTTTACTTTTTTAATATAGTAATCTCTTGCACAGTGAGAATTAAACTACTGAGTCTTAATTTACAGATGTCCTCACAGTGGCTCTGTAGGATATATTATACAGATTTTGCAACCTCGCCAAGCTCACACTATGCAAAAGCCGTCGAAATTCATTAGATTTTTTCCATATGCAAACACGTGTGAAAATATAGGCAGTCATATCACCTTCCATTCTAATCAGGATGCCTTTTCTTCTCTGATCTCTGTCCCTGTGAAGGGTTTCACTTGTTTAACTTTATTGAGTTTACTCGTACATTTCAAGTATACATTATGATCACATTCATCATTATTAATATGTACCTGTGCGTAATATATAATAGTGTGGGAGTGTTGAAGGGAGGGCAAAGTAATGTGAAAAAATAATAATGAAAATGAATCATACACAAGTTGACTTCTAAGCTTCCTTGAGTCTGTAGAGGTTTCTGGTTGGATGTCGTGTCTCTGCTTTTCCCTGCCCACTGTAAACTTCTGCACTGCTATAGGAATCATGAGTTCTTTCAGAAATGTTGTTGGAAGACCCGGTAAAGGTTTGACCTTTCTGAGTGTTGCTTTGAGAATGTGGTGTGAGGAAGTGGAGCAGCTCTTGCTGTTAGAGAATTGTTTCCACACAGTGCAGGAAAGACCAGCTGAGGGCCCTGTGGGTACCTCCAGGAGTACAAGGACTTGTGCTTTTCACTGCCATGTGTGGAACAGCCTCTGATCACTTCTGTCCTAGAGAGCTGGCCTATGTCTTTCATCTTTTAGGGGCAGATCATTTTTCAGGTCACAAATGACTTCCTTCCTTGCTGTTCTGATCTCAGTTCAACAAATCCTATTTAGGACCCAGTGGGGAAGGACAAGGCTTTCCCTCTGTAGCTCTCTCTTCTCTGTCCATCTGCTCTGAAAGCACTGACTAAACAAACTCTCTGAGTCTTAGTATTTAAAGAAACACCTATATATGTTCTTATAGCTATAGCACTATAAAAAACTAGTATGCAGTACTTGGGCCTAGAGATTACCACACCACTGTTAACACTTATTGAAAATGTGGTCTAAATTGATTACTGTCCTTTATCTTCTCTTAGAGTCAGCATGCATCAAATTTGTGACATTTTCATATGACATATGAAATACTAATACCTCATGTTTTACCTTGTGATATACATTTACAATTTGCAACCTAGTGTGTTCAACAAATACGTAGGTTTGAATGTATTATAACCAGTATTTTACTTCAAGAACTAAAAGGAGAACTGCAATAAAAGACACTAGGTGATGGGTTATATGCATATATTAAATTTGATTCCCTTACATTGTGCAGAATGTCAAAAATCTCAGAGTATCAGACTTTGAAGTTTAACACTTTACAATCCCCATTTCTTTCTACAACCTCATTCTGAAAGGAAAAAAAAAAAACAGGTGTTTTATTTGTTTCATTCAAAACAAGGCATAATTTTTTTCCAATTTTTTCCATACTGTTTCAGTTATAGCTTTGGATTTGTATATTTATATAAATAGAGTGCTTAAGAACAATGTTGGCAAAAATTGTTAAATTTAGAAATATGTTGTTTTAAAGTGTATATTTGTATCTTTGTTTTTTTTTAAATTTGTTTTGTTTTGTTTCTTTTGTTTTGTTTTTTTTTTTTTTTTTTTTTTTTTTTTTTTTTTTTTTTTTTTTTTTTTTTTTTTTTTTTTTTTTTTTTTTTTTTTTTTTTGGTTTTTTGAGGCAGGGTCTCACTTTGTAGTTCAGGCTGGCCCTGAACTCAGCCTCAGACTAACATCACAGCAATCCTCCTGCCTCTGCCTCCAGAGTGCTGGGATTACAGGCGTGAAACAACATGCCTGGCTCTGTGGTATGTGGTGTTGATCGTTGCTAAGCATGACTCTCCACGCCCAGTATTGTATGTGCTTACCGGGAATCGAACATAGGGCCTTACGCTTGCAAAACAGGTGCCGGAACCACTGAGCTATATCGCTGGCCTTATATTCATATATTAAAGTTAAGATTTTGATTTGGTTAAAAATGAAAATGAAGGGCCAGGTATTCAGCTCAGCGGTTTTGGTGCCTGCCTTGCACGTGCAAGGGCTCAGGTTCAATCCCGGGTAACAACATACAACACTGCCAGCAGTGGTGACTCCAGGCCAACAGCAACTAGTACCAAAATCCACAGTACTGAGCCTGGTGGTCAAGCCTGTAATCCAGCACTAGGGAGGCAGACAGCTGTGAGTTTGAGGCTTGCCTGAGCTACCTAGTGCGCTTAGGGCCAGTCTGAATTATGAAGGTAGACCTTGCTTAAAAAAAAAATGGGGAAATATGGTACTTCCAAGACAAAGAGGACCTGAAAAACTATAAATGCAAAGCTTGTTCCCCCAAATCCTAAAGAATATCTTGAATAAAAACAATGCAATCACAAACTCATGAGACCAAGCACAGTGACTCCATTTTCCAAGAGATGAAATTGACTGGAAATAGGTAAATGCAGACAGTAAAAGAGCTAAGAACTCGAAAACACCAAGATAGGTCGTAATCAGTCCATAGCAGTCATAACCGTTAGTGTCAACAGTTTCAATGCACCAATTAAAAGACACAGACTTTCAGAATGGATTATGAAGCAAGATCTTATAATTTACTGTGTTCAGGAAAAACACATGATTCAAAATGAAAGCCAGAGACTGACAGTAAGAGGATAGAAAGCAATGCTCCGTGTGGTGGTAAACTGCGAAAAAGCAGGAGTGGCTATTCTCTTTGCAGACAAAATAGATTTCAAACCAAAACTGATACAGGGAGACAAAGAAAGACACTACATCATCCTAGAGGCAACAATTCAGGGGAAAGAAATGACATTATTAAATATCTATGCATCAAATTCTAATGCACCCAATCTATATAAAAGAGCTATTCATGGAAGTATTCACGAAAAACCAGATACGCCATAATTTAATATTACAAGGGGACTTTAAAATTCCACTGTCACACATGGACAGATCAACTGGACAAAAATTAGTATGAAATAGGTGAGCTAAACCATACTTTTGAACAAATAGACTTAAAACATATGTAGAGGGTATTCTACTTTACAATACCAGAATAAACATTCTCCTCAATGATCAGGGTACAGTCTCCAAAATAGATCACATACTAGTTCACAGAACATGTTTAAGTAAATGCAAAGAAAGAATTGAAGTTATTCCCTGTAGACACTCACAACATAGTGATTTCAAACTGGAGCTGAATAGCAAAAGAAACTCCAAGAGTCTCACAAACACATAAAAATTGAACAGCACTCTGTCAAACAAACAATGAGTCACAGATAAAAATAAGAAGACTTTAAGCAGTTTCTTCAATTAAATGATAACTTCATTGGAACATACAGGGATTGATGGAACACGATGAAAGCAGTCGTGTGAGAAAAAATACATAGAAGTGGACATCTACACGAGGAAAACAGAGCAAGCTAAAATAATTGATCTGACCCTGAAAAGAGGAAAAAGATAAACCCAGAGCTCAGACAAAGGAGGAGATTATAAGGATCAGAGCAGAAATCAATGCCATGGACAATATGAATAATAAAAACATTTCAGTGAATTTTACAGCTAGTTCTTTGACAGAATAAATAGAATTGACACACCCTTAGCCAATATTGCCAAACAAAGGAAGGGAAAGGCTCAAATCCATGCTATTAGGAATGAGAAGGGGGGAAATCACCACCGATCAGAAGTCAAGAGTATAATAAACATCTACCTTGAAAATTTATACTCCAATAAGAAGGAAAAAATGAATGGAGTCCTAGACACATATGAAACTTCAAAGTTAAACAAAGAAAATAAAAAATGTTAAGCACACCAATATTAATGGGTGAACTTGAAAATGTAAAAAACAAAACAAAAACTACCTGCAAAGAAAAACTCTGGTCCTGTTGGCATTACTGCTGAATTCTGCAAAAGTTGGTGAGAAGAGTTAATGCCACTACATCTCAGATCTTTAATGATATCAAAAAGGAAGCAGTGTTCCAAAATTCATTCCTGGAAGCAACCATTACATTGATTCCAAAAGGAGCAAATGATCCAACCAAAAAACAGAACTACAGTCCAATCTCCCTAATGAACATTGACCCAAAATCCTCAGTAAGATACTGCGAAACAGAATACAGACAATCAAGAAGATCGTACACCTCGAACAAGTTGGATGCTTCCTTGTGATGCAAGGATGGTTCAAGATATGTAAATCAAGAAATGTAATTCCCCATGTTAACATACTCAAGGACAAAAACACATATGATCATCTCAATAGGTACAGAAAAACACTTGACAAAATGCAACACACGTTCATGATCAAAGCCCTGCAGAGAAAGAAATTGATAGACTTTATCACAACTTAATAAAAGCTATTTATGAAAGGCCAACAGGCAGCATCATACTGAATGGTGAAAAATGGAAATATTTCACAGCGTTTAGTTACAAGACAAGGATGTCCACAGTCACCACTCTTCTTCAGTATACTGCTGGAAACATTAGCTACAGCAATTAGCCAAGCAATTCCCTGAAAGAATGAGGATAGGAAAGAAAGATATTCAACTGATATTGG
>PVIR01004051.1:0-82538 GCA_004026965.1 Petromus typicus
GTGAGCCACCATGCCTGGCACTGTGGTGTGTGGTATGGTTGCTGCTAGGGTGAGTCTCCACACCCAGTATTGTATGTGGTTACCGGGGAATTGAACCCTGGCCCTTGCGCTTGCAAGACAGGCGCCGGAACCACTGAGATAAATCCCCGGCCCAAACATCTTTTGTTGCCTGGATGTGATAATAACATGGTTGGTCCTGTCTTCTTCGTAATAGTGTTTTCTTTGAAATATTAAGAAGTTAAATAAAAATAATGTTTTATATCACCTGTCTCAAATATAGTCATCTGCCACCAAAAAATGAAGACTTTGGACCGCTTGGCTATGGAAAGATTCCTAAAACATTAGTTTTGTGTTGGTAGCACACTTTAGGAAACTGACACTTATGATTGCTCATATTGCTTATTTTACTGAAATAAATCCTTAGTACTTGATTTACTGAAAAGTAAATTCCTTATGATTTTAGCAACTCTTATGAACTAATCATACCTATTTCAGACACACAACTTTGTGAGATTTAATGAAACACTATACCAAATTATTTGGTCTACAGAAAATGGGCTGAGTTAATATATAGAAACACTATTGTATATCATGACATAACAAGAAAGGTGTTTTTTTTTTTTTCCCCTATTTCTGTTCAATTTTTCTTTTCTTTTTTTATTGACATCTTTATTGGTAATTACATATACACATCATGATTGCACTCAACAATGAGAATTTGTACCAGTATATGACGCAACTTAATTCTCATTTTTCCCATAGCCCTACCCACGCTACCCCCTCGACCCCCTATATACATAAATTTTTCAATAATATTCACATTCTCATTTTTCCTTAGTACCAACTGCTTAGAGTCTCCTCAGTTCACGGAGGGATTGGATTCTGCTTTCCTAAATCTATATGTGTTTTTCTCCTTATCATTCCCAGTTATATATTCTCACTCTAGAAGCTTCAAAATGTTGTATCAAGGAAGTTGGAAAAATATTTTTCTGCAGTCTTATTAAGATAATGGTAGAATGGAATGTCATTCAAGTTCCACCACATGACACATGAAAAACATAATTTCAATGACAAAATTTCTTTTGATTTTCATTTTGTGAAATATTACCACAATAGGTCTCATGTACTTTCTTATTCATATTTATAAATCAATATCTACAATTTTCTGTTCATAGTCTTGATTGTCATTAATGTTGAGAAATGATTTTTCCCATTTTAATCATTTTTAAATGTTTATTTGGTTAAAATTAAAAGTTACAATGTATTTTCAGGGGGAAAATATGACTTTTGTGTTTGTAATTATAAGAATATTAAAAATTTTGCTATTTTTATATCTATTCATTTTGTGTAGTTGGAGAACTGAATCTATTGTATATGTTCTTCCACTGAAAACCTTAGAAGTAAACTCCATCCATTACTTCAAATATACTCATCCAGTGCTTTTTATTTATATTTTATCTACAAAATAACTTTATAACCTACTAATGAATATTTATAATTTATATGAGAATTTGTTACTATAGCAAGTTCCCTGTGACCTTTTTATTTAAAGATAGGAGATGCCTATCAGGCAACGTCTATAAAAATCTATTAATGTGGATGCCATCTGTCTCAGAAAGAATTTCTTTATGATTGTTTAGACGTCATATTTCTTCCATAGTTCCCTGGTGTCACTTTTCACAACAGCTGTAACTGCACATCTGGAAAGGATGTTACTGTTGTGGTGGTGCAAACGCTAGTGGTGTTCCCTGCTGGAGCATGGAGAGATCCAAAGGAAGTACTCAGATATGGGACTTGGCTTTCTTCACATTTCCCATTGTATTGAACTAGATGCAAATGCTGCTTGCTGAAATATCCGACATGCAAATAACTAATGTTATCTTGACTTCATAGAAAAGTCAAGGGCAACTCATTTTGCCACCTTTTTGTTCACAATAGCACTAACTTTAAAGCTTGAATTTTGTTGTTGTTGTTGTTATCAAGTATATAGACAGGATTGTAAAAACAATAGTTAGAGGCATTCAAAATTATCTAGTGCTGTGCCATTTACTTAGAAACTAGTGAAATTCATCTAATTTGGGATTTTTGTCTACTCTCATATGCATTAATCTTACCATGAGTATGGCATGAAATAAACATTATTTCATATGATAGTAAAGACCATAATGCAGATGATGATGTGTCAGCATTTGGTCATGGTAAAATGTAAGAGGTATAGAATCCATCTATTTCAATTTTTCAGTCATTAGAACTCTCTCTTTACAACATCTCAGATAAAGTGTGGTTCTTTCTAAACTATGTCTATAAACCTAAAAGTTATCTCCCCGGATAAATTTTTTTTTAAATATACTGTAACAAATACATGTATTCACAATTTTCTGTCACAATAAAAATTCTCAACATTGGAAAAGTTTATATGTATTCAATGCATACAGAAGTAGTTGAACTGAAAACAGCTAAACTGCCATAATTAATATGTCTGCCTGTGCTTTTGTATATTTTTTACTTTTCACTAGGCCACAAATATAGTAATCTGTGATCCCACAATGCTATTATTTTCCTCATATTTGTTAAATAATCCTGATACAAATCTATAAACAAACTTCAAGAAGCATGGAGACATTTTATTATGCTCCTTTCTACAAAGTCTCTATATCCATTTGTTTTCCATATTTTCAGCATAAATTCTTCTGTAGAAGGTGAAAGTAATATCATCCTTTCTGTTCTGAGAGTGAAAAAAAAAAAACTAGAAGAGTTTTTGGGTTGTCCCATTCTGTTGACTCAAGAACTCACTGCTGCTTCAGACTTTCTATCTTGGATTATTACTATGAATGACCTCAGAAGTTTTAGATTCTCCCCCAATTGGGGCTGCATTTAGTATCAGTTGGAGAGAACTATGTTTACTACTCATTTCTCTGACATGGTTCATTAAACCTACTTTGTATTCTAATATTGAGTCTAAACTGAGTTGGT
Source organism: Petromus typicus (assembly GCA_004026965.1). Taxonomy (NCBI): domain Eukaryota; kingdom Metazoa; phylum Chordata; class Mammalia; order Rodentia; family Petromuridae; genus Petromus; species Petromus typicus. The sequence continues at coordinate 2,974 of PVIR01004051.1, forward strand.
TGATGGGTTGCATAGTTGGTTAGAGATATTTTAAATATTGTTCCTTGATCTTTATGTATCTTCACTGGCAAACATAAATTATACAAAATGAAAGTAAACTCACATGGTCCAGTTTCCAAGTATTATTCTAGATGGCACAAGTAATTTTGCTGTCTTTAAGCCATAACAAATTCTTGGTCTTGATTGACTGCCTGCCCTAAGTGCTGTTTACTTCCCATCCTGGACCAACAGATATCACAGTAGGTACCTGATAGTTGAGCCTCAGGCTCACTCCTCACCCCAATTTTTAATGGAAAGCGATGATTCTTTGTATTTTTCATCTAAATGGACGTAGCCTTTAGCTATCATTACTTGATTTAATTTATGAAAATGATCATGATTGTACAGTGAGCTCTAGGTCCTTAATTTACATTTCAAAATTCCTCAACTCTCACTTTTGTGAAATCTGCATCAGGTGACAAATGTGGTGGTGTGAATTAAGTCTGTGAACCATGGCACCACTGTATTTGATAGTGAAGAATGAGCTAAAAAGTCATAAGTGCTGTTGAGATTTTATACAATGGATTGGACAATCCTCCACCATTTTATGTCTTTTAAAGTTGACATGGGGAAAAATAAAGCAGATTTCCATTTGATATTCTGCAAAGTGCCTGTTCAACATGCTACTTGTAAGCTAAATATGACGACTGCATTCATAATTAACCTAAAATCAGATAAGGATCAGAAAAAAATAATGTAACTGAAATGGAATATATTACTGAGCTTGCTACAAACTATATGTGTTTATCTACAGTATGCAAAAACAAATTCTGTTAGTAAAGTTAGGATCTAAAGTAGATTTTCTCTCAAAATCAGTTTTCATATATATTTTGTTTCTGATCATCAATAGTCTATTGCTAAATACTAGATTTAGGAGAGAAGAAGTGAACTAGGAAAAATGAAAGTGAAAATATAACAAATTATAGAGAATGTATATATATATATACACATATATACATATACATATATGCATACATACATGCACATGCACATACATATATGTATATATATATATATACATATGTATATATACACACATATATATGTATATAATGGGGGTTACATATATATGTGCATATCTACCTATCTATCTATATATACATATACATATATATAATAGCAAACATATACAAATAAAATAGGAAATAAAAACAAAGACATAGTTTTGACATTTATAGATACATCCTATCTTTTCAGTATCCTAGCAGGGTTATCATAATCATCTCCAGTCTTCTTGCACTAGGATAAAGTAATGTGCCCAAGGTCATTTAACTTATAAGCAATGAAACGTGACTTTGAACTTTTACTTTTTCTCATTTCCTAATCTCAACTACTTTTAAGACGTTACATTAACTTCTTAAGATAATCGAGAAGATTTTATAACATTCTACAGAGCACCTCTCTAAGTCATTGACATTGTCTATAGCAGACTTGGCAATAAAAATGTTAAAATTTGGGGTTATTATCTGATACTGCTCTAACCTTTCCTTCAACTGTGATTCACACTGAGCTATCTGCAATAACAAACGTTTGAGGCATACATACATACACACATAGGTATAGATAATTTGTTTCATATGACTGAATACTTCAGAATCATTGACACATTATTTACTTCACCAAGTTCCTTCCTGCTCTCTTTCTGGGCATGCGCACACTGAGAATTGTAGTGATCACCTTTTTACCTTCTCAAGAAAGTCTGAAGTGCTGATCCAAGCCCGAATGAACAACTTTTTCTGGAATCTTATCATCAACTTTCAGAATAAAAAGTTGTCACTAGAGGCTTCTCAATGCCTATCTATTGCATTTCTGAGTTAACAACAAATGCAGATTTGTCTTTGATGGCTCTTTTATAGCTGCATGCAGCTGGAGAAAAACCAACCGCCAAGGGAACTCAATTTTCTTTATCATCAATTTGACATTGGTTAACAGATGGCTTCTGGATACCATGGTAGTCTTAATTTGTCTCTTTATATAGTGCTGCAAACATCCTTGGTTAATTGCCTGATTGTTACATTTAATTCCTTGTCAACAATATACATCCTTCTTTTGAAACATATCCTTAGAGATAAGTTATAAAAGAAAGGGTTTAAGAATAGAGCTGCTACCCTGCCTTTGAAACATAAAGGGACACACCTGAGGGTAGGCAAATGTGTTGAAATATCCCTGGCCTTGAAACCCAGTAGGATTTGTCTGAAGCAAACTGTATTCCTAGAATATCATGGATTATTAACAGCTACTGTAATATTGTATAAAGGACAGAAGAAAGGATATAAATGAATAAAACATTTAAAGGTAAAGTATGTTTCCCATTGGGCATTAATTTTAGACTAAGCATGACTGAAGTCTTTTCTTTATTCCTTTTCTCTCTTTTTTTAAATTTAAGTAAGAAAGATTTAAATATGAAATCAGAGAGAGTGAATATTTTTCCAGTGTTTCCAAGGAAACATAAACACACAATTTATAATTTATTGCATCTCTCTTGCATTCCTTTCTCTGCTTTGGAAATCCAAAGAAATTAATAAACTTTTCAGATGTATCACTTGAAAGATGCATTGTTCACAACAAAATATATAGTGCTGCATATAAAATCTCACACATACTTTAATATATACAAAGAAGAGACGTGATTAATATGAAATCACCATATGTTGTCTGCCTCATGTTGATTGTGCAAACATATCAATTATGATGAGTCTGAATTTTGTCTTTTAATCTTGGTTCTCATTTTCACATATTCATTGTTACATGATAATATTGTCAAAACTCATGTAAAATTGTGGTCATACTTCTTACCAAAATAAATTATTCATTCCTTTGCTGGCTTGAGCATTCTAAATAAATTCAAAAGATGCATGCAGTGGGGTCAAAAAACCCTGAGAATCATACTCTTGGCATTGTTATTGAAAACCGAGCCAACATTGTTAAAAATGATTACACTGTGCAAGTGTGTGCTGTCTCCATGAGGAAATGAACATTCTTAATAATTAATTCAAGGTATAGGAGTTACTCTTACCAATTGTGAAAGAAAACAGAAACTTTTTTGTGAATTTTTGGTATTGTCAGAAGGAAATTCCTTTGGAGAAATCTGTAAAATCTTTTATTGTTCCTTACAAATTCCAGATTTGGTCTGTACTTCTAGAAACTGAGCTACATGACCAGCAAGGTTCTCTTCTATACTAAGTGCAGAGGGCCAAAAGCTAAGATTTGCTCTCAAGTGGAGAGGAAAACATAGACTATATTATTCTATTTATTGTACAAATTTACAGGATTTAATTTAATACTATTTCTGTAGGATGTGCTCACATTCTTCTGGCATTCATTTTGTTTCTTATCATATAATGCTTTGTGTAGATTTTGGAATAAGCAAGACAAAAAATCAGTACATAGTCTGCCTATATTCTTTTTTTAAATAATATTTATTGGTACATTAAATATACACATCATGATTGCACTCCATAATGGGGATTTGTACCAGTATAAGATTTAGCTCAAGTGGTGCTGTGCCTATCTTGGAAGCACAAGGACCTGAGTTCAATCCGCAGTACTGGAAAAAAAAATCCTCCCCTAATTAATGCCTATATTCTTTTAGAGCAAAACAGAAATAGGTTTTAGATTAAGGAAGGTCATAGGTTAAAAAGTATGCTCTAACACTTCCTACTTATATCACGTAAGGAGAATAACATTGAATATTGATCTCAGAAAACAGAACCTGGTAGTATCTTTTTATAGGAATATCATAAGAAATACATGTGTTTTTTTGTAGTGCTAATCCAAGAGATTGAGAGAGAAAAATGTATTTCAAATAAATATTTATTTTCTTTCAAAATATATTCTCTGTTATGTCAATAAGATCCAAATAAATAAATAAAGTAAAACTAAGCCATTATTCATCTGGTTAGATCTGGAGTAAAACATAGTAGGAAATCAGTGTTAAAGTCAAGAAAAGATAGATCTTATATAACCCTTTGGAGGACACAGGAAACAAAATCTATGATGGGTCCATGACTTCCATCGATGATATTCTTACCTTTGTGCCACTTCTTCTCCTTAAGGTAAGGACCTAAGACTCTCCCACAAGCAGAGTATGTTGGAGTTGATAGTATGTTGTTATATCTAACATTATTATATATTGTTTACTTGCTAGTCCCAGAGATGTTAACAGGCATGCTTGGAGCCCAGCTCACCAAATTGTTTTCTTTTTCAGTAAAATCTGGATGTGCTGATAGAATGTATTCACAGGTGACTTGACTTGGAGACAGTGATGTATATATCTTAATAACATACACTCAGCAGTGTGTTAAAGCACATGGCCTGAAATTCACTGTGTATCACATGTCATTAACAGCAGCAGCTATGGACTCTAAAAATGCAGTTTGAAAGGAAGATAGCTTGGAAAACCATCATTAACTTTGATTCCCTCCTCTTTCTTCATTTGCCTATTTTATTTTATTTTGCTCCAAAATAACTTTGTAGCCTTGACAATACACATGTTTTTGTATCTTAACGCATCCTCAAGTACTTTAAAAACACAAGGGATCTTTGGAATTGTTCTGTCATGAGCCAAAGTCTGAACAGGTAGATGAGCATTTCTACTTCCTTGTCTGTTTTGGTTTCTTTTTTTTCTTGGGGTATGAAACCTTGGAGCAGAAAACTTCATCTTGTACCCAGATGTAGTGTAAATCTTTTCTCATATTTTTGCTCAATATCTGCCTTTTGCACTTATCATTCCTAATTGATGTTAACGTTTTCAAGTGCATTATTTAGACAAAACATTATTGGATGTAGTTTATTATTAATAATGAAAATGTTGGAATGTTTTACGTGATCAAGAGGTGAAGGCAGCAATGTTTTGTTCTGTGGTTGTACAGCCTGAAGTCAGAAGAGATTTTCACCTAGAATATGAGACCAGGGCTGTCTTCCTCCCGTTTACTCCAACCTAAGTCTTTTAGTTGGATGCAGTTCTAGATTGGTAAATAAAATTCAATTTTAAAAAAATTTGCCTTTGAAAAGTGTAAAGCACATGTACTTCTATATTCATGTTCATGCATTTCTACATTCATGTTTCTGTGTAACTTTCAGTAGCACTTCACTGTAAAATGTGTTTATCACTCTAAAAACGAAACACATTCACAAGCACTCGCTTTCCATCTCACTTCCTCATCGACAGGCTGCCACTGCCATAACTACCATCGTGGGTTTGCTTCTTCTGGAAATTTCATATAAATTGAATCATGCAATATTTAGTTTGTCGTGACTAACTCATTTTACTGAACATTTTCAACGTTTACCCATTTTTTAGTGTTTATTGGCTTTTCATTTCTTTTATGTAATGGGCAGAAATATTGCACCATTATACCACATTTTATTTAGTTGTTTATTAAGTGATGACTATTGGGACACTATCATTATTCATTATTATCAGTGGTGTGACTTAAAGTGTCCTGCAAGATATTTTGCATTGATGGGTTTTCATTTTGGTTGAGTATGTGCACAGGAGTAGAGTTAATTGATGGCCCAATAACTGCATTAGTCAGCTACCCATCAGTATGACACAATGCCTGAGGAAACTAACTTAAAAGAGGAAAGGTTTGTTTTGGTTCATGGTTGCCTGAATCCGTTACTTTTGGGCCTGTGGTCAGGCCATTTGTCACTTTAGAGAGCACTTGGTGGAGCAAAAGTGATTGGTATAATTGTGTACAGAATGCAGTGAGGAAAAACAGGAGCCAGAAATAAAATACACCTTCCTAAGGCACGTGCTTATTCCCATAGCTCTTCTAAATAGGCTCCTGAAATTACTTCCACATCCCTCTGGTAAGGAAGTTACGAGTCCATGAGTGAGTTAAAATAGTCAGGCACAGATGTCAAGAAATCATCATCCCTCAAAAGTCCTACCCCTGACGATGGCTCCACCAGGGATCAAGTCTTCGATACATGAACTTTGGGGAGGATATTTAACATTCAAATCAAAATATTTGCTGTATGTCTAACATTCATATAAAACTGTATTGGAGATTTGAATTACTCCACGTTTTGTCCATCTATTATGGATTTTTTAAAAAAATTACCATCTTAATGTGTGAAATTTGTACTTTATAAAATTCTCAAAATTAGAGTCCACTTTGGTAACCTCAGTGAAGATCAATATTGTTCTGTCCTTGATATCAGTAATTTGATTCTTCCAACTTTCTTCATATTTTGTCTTCTCTAAATATAAAGAAAATTCTAATATTTACAATTACTTTCATTTCCTTTGTATTTTATTTTCTATATAGGAAATTTTTTATAATTTTTCAAGGTGGGAAGTTACGTGTCTTCAATTTCATTTTTAGGAATATATCAGTATAAATTTCTCTCTAAAACTGATCCTTATGTTGTTGTTCATCATTAGACATTTTTTTAAATTCTGAAGTTTTTTTTAACCAATTTTTAAAAACACAGAAAATGAGTGTATTTCTTAATTTCTGATATTTGTAAATTTTTTAAATTTGCTTATTATTTCATTTTATTTTAGATAAATATTTTAATTTTTACCATCTGAACATATGCCATTTATAATATTTGAAATTCATTGACATTTGCTTTGCATTATAGCATATTTGCATTTAAGTGGTTTTCCTCCATCTTTAGGTACTTTTTTACATGTAAGTTTTGTATTTTTTTGTTTATGTGCATTTAAAATCTTCTCTGTCCTTACCAATCTTATATCTATTTCTTCTATCCACCACTCAAGTTTTGGTTATTGATACTTTTACCCACCATTCTTGAACTTTGGATTTCTTCTTTGGTCTGTTTTTGGTTTTGATTTTTTAAAACAGGATCTCTTTTTGTCCTTTCAGGCTGGCTTTGAACTCATTATGTAGCCCTGGATGGCTCTAACTCACAGCTATCCTCCCTGCCTCTCCAGTTCTGGGATTAAGGCATGTGTCTCGACTCCCTAGTCCATTATTCTTTAGTTCATGCCAATGTTTGCTTCATGTAGTTTTTAAACTTTCATTGCTTGGCTGATCAATGCTTACCTTTTGTCTGTGTTACTATAACAAAATACTTATATTACATAATTTACAAATATGAAAAATATATTTTAAAGGCTAAGATTTCTAGTGAATTTCTTTCAGAAATCTTACTTATCAACTAAATAATCTTTTGGTTCATGTTAGTTGATTTAGTATCCTAACTATTAGTCTCTGATTATGGCAAGGCATTGTTCCAAATTTCCATTTGGTTCTTTAGATTTGGACTTTCATTTTAAAAATACATTTATCATTCTAGATATAAATCTTTGTCTAATATAGCCAACACCTGGTTGTCAAGGATAGATTAATTACTTCCTTTCCTTGCTGTTTGTGATCATACTTTTTGTTTCTTGACATGTATAATTTGTGTGTACATGTTTATGTGAGAATATGTTTCTGTATAAAGTGAATGTTTACAATAATCTAATATGAAAATTTTAGAAGATGAATTTCGGAATCTCCTTAGGTTTGGTTGTGGCCAGCATTTGCTTTTTCAGTAACTTGGTTAGTCTAATTCCTTAAGATTTATACTCTTTTTCTTGTGTGACCAAATAAGTAGCCACTTTAGTTATTTTAGTGATCAGATAAAATTAGAGAGACTTCCTTCAATATTTTGGTTCAATAAGTCTAAAATATTTTACAACAGGGCTTTTGTGTGTTTATGTTGGTGCATAATGCCATGGAAGTGTTTGCCATTGTTTGTCTTTTGCTTCCATTTTATACAGATCTCAAGGTCGTGTAGATGTGAGAGATTAACAAACTGGCAGGTCTTTCCTAGCATAAATACATACATGTGCTGATATAATAGATCAATAATAGCTGAACTCCTAGTGTATGAAATATTGTGAACATTTAAATATAGAAATAAAATGAAATGCTAAAATCATTAGGAAATAAATTAAGACAAATACTTTGGTTTCCTTCATAAGTTTAGTTCATTTAAAGATATTCTACCATCATAAATGATTACATTCTTCAAGAGGAACAGACAAAAAATAAGACATTTTGTATTGATATTACATCTTTTGTTTAGGAGAAAAGTGGAAAATACAATATATTAATATTTTATAATAATAATTATATTTCACATCGCCTCACTGTAGACAAATACAACATCTTTTAAAATTGTTGATTTGTATATGGGATGATCAAGCATGTTCTAACCAGCTCCTGCCACTATCATAAAACACCATGACCTGAGTGTTTTAGATAACAGTGAATTTATTTCACACAGTCTGGTCCCTGAGAAGTTCAAGTTTCAGATTTTTGTAGATGCTTGGCTCTCTAAGGACAATTTTTGTGACTACAGAGAGTTATCTTTGATCTGTATTCTCATCTAAGGAAAAGAAAGGGAACAACTCTCTCTTTTTACTCATTCAAGGATGACTACTTGAAGGCACCACGCAAAAGAACACATCTAAACTCAGTTACCTCCAGATTATCTTGTATCCACATAAAGTCATCTTGGTGATAGGTCTTCAACATCAAACAGGACAGAATGAAAGAATCACATCTTATGAAGTCTAGAGGAAAGTCTAAAAGACGTAACACCTAGTCTTATAATTCCTGGGCTTGGACATTTTGCAGAACATAGAAGGGAACAGAAAACAACCCAATCAGACAATGAAGCAAGTGAAAGATGTCACTTAGTCACTGAGTTCAGTGTTATATTAACATAATGATGATTATGACATCCGTATGCAGTACTGGGGTTCACTTTTGTTGAGATCACGCTTTAAACTGTCACCAACTCTCTCCAATCCAAACATCTTCTCTTAAATATAAACTTTTCATCTTAATGAGAATGTATCCAAAATGAATTCATAGATGCTGTTTTAAATATTAAAGGCACAGAGTGCTTGCCATCTTGTGTAATGTAGGTTTGTTAGAATTATTTTTATAACTTTAAAACTGTTTAATTTTTTATTACAGAGTGTGTTTTCCTACACTCTGAACAATCTCATAAATACAAAATCATATTTGTGTATTAGTTAAGTATATTTCCCCTTTGTTATTTAACATATGCTTTATTGTAGGTCCTTATGGAATCTCAGCATGTATTTATGTTACAAAACCTAAACAAGAGAGAGTTTCCGTGAGAACATTTGCAATGCAAACTCTCAGCAAATTCCTTCTTTGTTAACTCCCTTTTGATTCAATGAAAAACATAATATTTTAAGAAGAGGTGTTTCAAACCTCATAGTTGGTTATCAGAGTTTGCTGTGATATAATTCTCCATATGTTTTGTTATACAAAAATTAATTTTAAAATCCAGGGATTACTGATGCATTTCTGGGTTTTCATCATGAAAATTCATACAATATTTAAGAATTTTATAACAACACCAGTTTGTTAGCTAGCAATTAGGTCCATGTTTTGATACAATGTTAGCTGCAAAATACACCAGTGCCTCCAAGTCCACCTTAAAGCATGGAAGAAAATCTGACTCGAGCTGTGAAAAATGGATTCATTTTATTCCTACATGAATAGCCCACAGGCCTTTATTTAATTGGAAATATGGAAAGAGAAGTTTAAGGAACCATGATGGAACAAAATCATGGTTCTCTACTACTTATTAACTGCTCTAAGTGATGAGTGTGAAACTTAATTTGTGTTAATCAATGTGAGGTGAAAATAGCACAAATTAATTTGACATGCAGATTTCCTTGCTTTCAAAGTGATGCTGGGAATATTCTGGCCTCGTGTAGAAGCAACATATTCATTGCAGCAGCAAGAGACCACATTATTTCCAGTTTATGATAACAATATTATGATATTTAAGGATGAATTTGGTAATTATATCTATTACAGTCCATTTGGACTTTGCAACAATAAACAAGTGAAGAAAAACGGACACCATTGTTTGCAAGGGTGAATGTGATTAAGTGTATCACACTACACAGGGAAAAGCAGTTGCACTTTCTCTAGTAAGAGTTCTCAAATCTTCACCATTTCAGCATCTTTCGCACAAGAAAATATATCTCTGACTTCAATAGTTCTGATATTTTCAGCTAAATTAATCCTGGTATTATCATAATTTATTAACTTATTTTGTTATTTGTAATATGAATAAATTTTATTTTGTGATAATGAATAAATTATTTCATCACTCATTGGGTGTGGGTGATGTTTGTAAAAACAAGTTAATCTGTTCTGCTTCAGACACTTCAGTGTTTTAAGTCTTGATTTCCTTAGGAAATGTAGTAGGTACTATATTAATACTTCTGTTTTTCCTTTTGAAAACAAAAAAAAAAGTTTGGGCCAGGAAACAAATTAAGAGGGAATCAAAACCTACTTAATGTAATCATTGTTCAGTTAGCAACTATTTAGTATAATGGTTCCTGTAGTTGTATTATATTTTTGACAATATCTTCTTTTGTTCCACAATAGTGACATTTTCTTTCTTTTTTATTTTATTTTATTTTATTTTTCTTTTTTAAGGTTTTTTGAGACAGGATCTCACTTTGTAGTTCAGGCTGGCCTTGAGCTCAGCCTCAAACTCACATCACAGCAATCCTCCTGCCTCTGCCTCCCGAGTGCTGGGATTACAGGCGTGAGCCACCATGCCCGGCACTGTGGTATGTGGTACTGATTGCTGCTGGGCGTGAGTCTCCACATCCAGCATAGGTATGTGGTTAACCGGGGATCAAACTGGGTCCTTGCGCTTGCAAGACAGGCGCTGGAACCACTGAGCTAAATCCCCGGCCCTATAGTGACATTTTCAATTCAAGAAATGATAAATTAATATACTTTGAAAAGTGATACTTTGACATTTTAATTTCAGACCAAAATACATTCAATAATTTACTTGATGTTGTTAAATTATGGTAACATTTAAATTATGTCTCATATTTGGGTGTACCCACAATGTTTGCATGTATGTATGTGAAAAGTAAGAGATGCAAATATAACAGATTTTTTTAAAGTTTGCATCTCTTGTACACAAAACTGCTTTCATGAATTCTGAAGTGCTTTTGTGATAGATGAGCCTTTGTTTTCCCCGAACTTTATTAAGTGAAGTTTGAATGTAGAATTACAATAAGTCTACAGAGGGTAAAATATTCATTTATTTAAAACAACTAAAGTATCCCCAAATGACTTTGCCCCACATCTTTCTCATCACTGTAGCTCAGTCTTTTTCTTATGATAAATATTTTTACATTATTTTCAGAGATAATTGTATATATTTGCTTTTAAATTATATATTCCTAATATAAAATCAGGTTTTCTATTCGAGTGATGTTTTTATATTTATGAATATAGTTTTGTATATTTATGAACACTCCTTTAATACTGGCATTTACAGCAATGAATTAATATTATTAAGAAAGGAAGGAGCAGTCCAGGGCAGAGTTTACTGTTAGAGTACACGCTCAGTGGACCTGAAGACCTGAGTTAAATTCCCAGTACTTCATGCTTCAAGAAAACATGACTGATTTTTCAATAGTCATAGTGGAAACAATGACTAATTACTTCTAATGGATTGTGGAGATTTCTAAAAAAACTAGGATTACAGGTCCAATATGATCCTGATATTTTCTTGCGAGGTATATACATGAAACAATTGAAAGATTCATGCCACAGAAATATATTTAGACTTATAATTTAGCAGCTCAATTTGTAAAAATAGCTAAATCTTGGAAATAGCCTAAATGCCCATCAAAAGATTGAATAAGGATTTTTTTAAATAAAATGGAGTATACTCTGCCATAAAGAAGGATAAATTGGAGTCATTTATACTCAAAGGGATGTACCTTGAGAGCACACTCATAAGTGAAATAAGAAGGAAATAGATGTGTAAATACCAAATCATTTATCTGGCATGAAAACCTGAAGGTGTAAATGAGTTCTAAAATGTATGATAGGTATTGTGGAATAGGAAGAAAATTTTCAAAAGGAAAATGTAAAAGGGGTATAGGGATAAGTAATTAAGGGAAAGGAAACAAATTGATTAAAAAGGAAGCAAAGTGCATGTATACAGGAGGTGGAGGTTTTAGGGAAGGCTGGTGATGGAAAATTGAGAATCAAGATGTATCATGGACAGATAAAAGATCTCAAATTTAAATGTGATCTCTCTCATACACACACACACACACACACACACAATCAATTAAAATTCCTTAAAAATATTACTCATATTTTGATGGGGTTTCACAAAGAAACCTATGAAGAATCTAGGAATACAGGTGTGTAAAATTATTGAGACACATCAATTTTAATCAGTGAGTCAGATGCCAGAATTAAACTAGACATGTTTTAGGTGGTGCTTCACATTTTTTACCTTTTAATGTCAGCAGAGTGTAGAGGATAAACAGGAAGCTCAAAATGAAAATCTGCATTCAGCCATCAAAGTTTTATCCTGACACTCCCTCATTTTACTAACATTGACCCTCTCCATACGCCAGGCTTGAGAGATGAGCATGGCTGAATCTCACCTGTAATGGTTATGAACATATCAAAAAGACAATGATACTCTATCCTTAGGTTCTGTAGATGAGATATGGAAATAGATACCAGTATTTCTTCTGAAGTGTTTTATAATCTCATTTGTATTGTAACTAAATATTTCCAGAGAGTCTCAGGACTTCCCCGATTCTACAACATATAATCCATCTTTGAGCTTCATGAACAGTTACTCAGGTCTCTTCATTTATTGCCATGAAAATTTCTTCCTTGCTAAAAATAATAAAGAGTGTATTATGAATATTTGATAAGTATGATTGTTAGACTTTCAGAACCGATAAATTACAAAATTACTTCGGATGGTTAATATATTGACAAAATAATGTCACAAAACAAATAGATGTATATGTCTAACCATGATAATGTGGGGTGTATTTAAAAATACCTAATTTGTGATGAATATTCCTATATTCCAGACACAATGTATATGTATATGATTATATAATTTTCTTCTCATAAAATATTACAATAGAAATATTACATCTTTTCTCAGAATGAGAGAATAAAATATCAATGATTAAAGGAACAGTATCCTCATGCTGGTGCTTTGTGAAGCCAAGTGAAGAATATTTGATTTTGGAAATCTGCCATTTAATGCATCTCACATACCAAGACTCATATCAACTATGAAATATTAAATATTAATTTTAGCAATTATTTTTATTAAAAATATTTCTATTGCATATACACAAGTCACTCTAAATGGTGGGACAATGTAAACAAATGAGACAGAATGTTAAGGTTTATATATAAAATGTTCCCCCAAGAAACTCATGTGTTCGAAGTCAAAGCTTTGGGAATGTGTCTTGACGATGGGGGCGCTTCAGTCATCAGCAGATTGATGAGTTCACAGCTCATTGGATTTGAGACTTGGGCCTAAGAGCCAAAGAAACGGCAGCGTGATTGATGGGTGAATGTCCCTCCCTCTTCTGTCTCTGCTTCCTGGAGGCCATGATGAGCAGCTCCGCTGTAGTGAAGTCTTTTACCTGACCAGTCAGGAATTGAAACCATGAGCCAAAATAAACTTCTTTTTAGAGTCACAAGTCAGCGAGGAAGAAAGTGACTAAGATACAAAAGTATTCTAGTTTTCAATAAAAAAAGAAAATGGAAACTATGAATAGGTGCTGAAAATAACTCATCAAGGGAGATAAAGAATGACTCTAAGAAATTAATTTTAATCATTTCTGTTTTTAGACCTTTTTTAAACTTTTTATTTCAATCAAGCTGATGTCTTCAGGATTTACATTTTCATGGTATTTTCATTTTTGCATAGTCTTGTTGCATATCCTTTACTCAGTTTTACTTATTTTTCTTCTCCAATAAGATTTCAGAAATTTGACATGTCCATTTTTTTCCATTTTCCTATCAGTTGCTTCTTTTTTTGTTTAACCTCTTTGTACACAAGCCTGTGCTAAAACTAGCACTTAATGTGTAGAAAACAACTATGCTTTGCTGACTGTGCCACTCAATTGTATGTTCCTTACCTTTAGCATTCTTGAATCATGTTTGTACTAGTGTTTGATCAGCTATTTCTTTCATGGTCCTATCTAGCTGCTGAAAAATTTATTGCTTTTCTCTCAATTCCTATTCTTGCTTGTCAAAATAACTACTTATTATCTACTTCACTAGGAAAAGGAACAATACATATAAATTTCTCAACACTTTGTTCCAAAACTAGTAGCATTTCTTTTCTTCTGAGTTATTCTGTTTTCTGTACAAATTCTAGAAGCAGCACTTTCTATCAATCTACTTAACTGTAGCTCCACAACTGTCTATGCTGGTATTTTTTTCTGGTCTTTATCCTCTATTTTCTCATCAAACAGACACATCCATGACTTCTGTATTATAAGTAATAATGATAATGAAATCCTCAACATTCATTTTCATGACTTTTTGGTCTTTTCTTCATTTACTCTTTGAATTAAATTGCAAAGGCCTGTGACGTGAATGACCTTAAAGCCCAAGGCTGTAGTGCTGTGTGAGCCAGAAGCTTCTGTTGTCACGGTTGGGTGGAGTTTGTGAGGCTGAGCAGAAACTTGTGTCTGCTGGCCAGGGCCTTCTCCCTTGAGAAATCCGGGAGGAAAACAGAGTGACCTTTTTCTTGGCTATCCCTTCCCTGACACCACCCCTGCTTCAGAGAATATAAACTTGGTAGTTTAAACCCTTGCTAAACTAAATAATTCCTAAATCTCCATGCTTTCATATTTGTAGACAATCACCTTATTTCACAGCATGCACAGCTATTCACCCATATAAAAATTATCTTTTTCATGTTGGCACTTTTAGCTATAGTTTGTTTATATTTTTACAGATAGAAAATTTGAGAAAACATTCATACATCAATGTTTGCCAAATTTTCTGATGGAGACTTAGGATTTTTATCTCTATCTTGTAAAAAGAAACTTCAGTTGTGAAGATTATGTGTTGTGTGTTCTCAAGACAGACTTTTACCTTTTTATAGTAATCTATCTCTGCACTTTTTAATTCAGGTTTTTTATTTATTATTATTATTGGCACATGTTTGCAGAGCATCGTGTTTAGGTTCCTCTGGGAAGTTGGTACCTGTGGGCCCATCACACTTCTCTCAATTCTTTCTTATCTTATTTTCCACCCTCATTTTCCTCCTTCCTCCAATCTCTTGGCCCCTTTCCCATTTGCAAGATCTATCTCCATACTTTCTATCATCTACAATTTATTTTTCTCTGTATTTACATTTTGAGTTTTTCACATAGGAGAAGCCATGAAATATTTAAGCTTGTGTACCAGAATTAATTCAGTGAATGTTTCATTGTCAAGCTTCATCCATTTTCCTACAAATGACTTAAGTTTATCCTTTGTCAGAGCAAAGTGGTATTTCATTGTCTATAAATACCACATTTTCTATGTTTGATACTACCTGAACAGATGTTTAGTTATTATGAATTGTTCTACTATAAACATGGCTATGCAGGTATCACAGTAATATGACTCTTACTCTTTTTAGAAGATATTGAAAAGAAGGATACCTAAATGGAATGGAATTTCTTGCTTTACTTATTTGTGGAATATCCCTATTGATTTCCATAGTAGTTGTATTTACTTAATTCCAACCAGCAATGTTGAAATGTTCCTTTTTTTCTCTGCATCTTCACTAGAATTTATTATTATTTTATTTCTTGATCATGATCATTTTTTCTAAAGTGTAGGGAATTCAGCGTTGATTTAATTTTCATTCTCTAATGGCTCATAGTTTATAATATTGAACCTTTTTTCATATACTTATTGACAATTTGTACTTCTGAAATGTTTCTTCTCTTTAACTGACTTTGGGATTTGTCATTGTCTTTAGCTTCTGTACTAATATCAACTTGTTTAGCATCAGTCTTATGTTTTTATCTTTCAAATGTCTGAATTTACACTTTTCCTTCTAAACTACTATAAATATTTCCTTTTATCTTTTAATTCTTTTCCATATTTCTTTATAACCCTTTAAAATTAAAATGTATATATTACAGCTAAAATCCACAAATGTTCTTCAGATTAATTTTTCTTCTTATTTCCTTTTCTAAGTTACATCTATTCTTGTTTGTTATTCTGGTTTTTAGTTAAATAATTTTTGAAACAGTGTTTTGTCATTTGTAGCTTTTATTTTGCTGTTGAAAGTGTGAAAATTGAAGGTTCTTTCTTTCCTTAAACCATGCACTCTTGATTTGGAAAATATGTCTTTACTTCCAAAACTTCTGGCATCTTCAGTTATGCTCCTTCTTTCATTTTCTCTGCATCAAAAGATAGCAGACAGAAAATTTTAAATTATCTTTTATGAATTTAACTTTTTAAAGTTATATTAATCTCTTTGATTTTTTTTCCCTAATTCAGCTTTTCAAAAGATATAATTAAAGAAAGGGATGCAGCTCAGTGGTAGAAAACTTGATCACAATTCGGGAGGTCCTGGCTCATTTCTTAGGGCTACACAGAGTAGTCATCAATTTAAATTCTCTAATTACTAATTTTATTCAACTCCACTTGCAGTATTTGCAGTATAAACATTCAAATTTTCCATAGCTTTAACTTCTAAATTCATCATCATTTTGCATCACAAGAATGCTGTGGATTCAATGTTCCCATTTTTTAAAACTGAAATATTTATTGGTACATTACATATACACATCATGATTGCATTCAACAATGAGAATTTGTACCAGTATATGACATAACTTAATTCTCATTTTTTCCCATAGCCCTATTACCCTATCATCCCTACCCTCTACATGCATAAACTTTGTTTCCTTTCTTTTTGTTATATTATCATTATTTTCCACCTTCACCCCACTTTGCTTTGAGTATTTTCTATTTCACAATCTATAACTTACATTCTAGAACTCATTTAAATCTTTACTTTCTCATAACCAGAGGAAAGATATGATATTTACATATCTGTGACCTATTTATTTCACTTAAGAGGATATCCTCATGGTATGTCCATTTAAGTATCAATGTTCCCAATTTTTAAAAATTTGTGTATCACTTAGTTTCTCTTAATATTCATCTTAATATTCTCTTAATATTTATTATTTTTCTAGTAACTTATTTTCCATTATAGGTTTCCATATAGGTCTCATACTCTACTTATAATAAACTTGGTTTAAAAAATTGGCTTATAGATAATTTTTTGTTTTCCACAGCCCATTATTTCATGTTCTATGAGTTTTAAAAATCCTATCTCAAAAAGTCATGTTGAGTGGTGAGATGTGCTAACACTAGTGGTGGACCTGGGAGCAGAGATGTGGTACTTCAGCGCAGATTGCTGCAAACTGCACTCCAGCCACAAGGAAAGGGATGTTAGCTGCTAACCTCTAAGAAATATAACCAGAACAAGTCTGTCATCCTCAACCTGTGATGGTTTTTCCAACTTCCTAATCTGCCTTTATGCTTTATTTATTTGTATTTCATTTTTAGTACAGATTTATGTTTTAGGGTTTTAATTATGATTTTTGTTTTCCTCTGTCAAATCAATCTGCTCTTTTAAAATATGTTTTGATCATAATATTGATAAGGACACTTAACTGACCCTTTATTTCTATAATTTCTGAGGAGTTTTTTTCTTCAATTTTATTGAATTGTCATATGCCTTTAATTAATCCTCTTCTTATAAAGTTTTGTTTTGTTTTGTTTTGTTTTTTGTTGCTGTTGTTGTTTTGCTTTGGTTTTTGTTTGAGACAGGGTCTCACTTTTGTGATTAGTCTGGCCCTGAGCTCAGCCTCAAACTCACATCACAGCAATCCTCCTGCCTCTGCCTTCTGAGTGCTGGGATTACAGGCGTGAGCCACCACGCCCGGCACTGTGGTATGTGGTGCTGGTTGCTACTGGGTACAAGTCTCCACGCCCAGTACGGTATGTGGTTACCAGGGATCGAACCCAGGTCCTTGCACTTGCAAGGCAGGTGCCGGAATCACTGAGCTAACTTCCCGGCCCTTTATAAAGGTTCTTTAGACTTTCTTTTCTTGTGACATTTAAGTTTTTCCATTTTAATTCCTTTTTTTTTTTTTTTTTACTTTATTTGCTTCACTCTAACTACAAGGACTTTTTTTTTTCCTCTGAAATTTTTCTCCATATCAAAAAATGACAAAACTTCTTAGAGCTTCATTCTGCAATTGTTCATCATTTTTTGTGTTTGCTTCACGTTTGACAATTTGTTCCATATTCATAAATTACCACTTAAATATAGATCTTAACATCTAGACCACTTTGAAACCAGTGTACATTCCAGATTATTTATTAAATTTGAGGATTGATTTTAATATATAAATATGTTCAAACTTATCATTTCTAAACTTCTATTTATAATATAAACACTGATGTTATGAGAATTTTTCTATAAATATTGACAGCATTAAAATAGTACAAAGAGTTAAAAATCATTTAGTGGTGGTTAATATCTAGGTAGCTCATGAAAGTTTTTTATTTTTTTACTGGAGATGTTAATTGTCTCACCCTGTAGTGCAGAAAATGACTGAATACTTGTGTTCAGTTTTCACACTGGAAACTGTTCTTATGACGTTTCAGACATAAAAATCTCCAGACAATCCTGAATGCCAGTGATAAACATTAGTCTACACAATAGTGAATGTGCCTCACTTTGGCTCAGCTCTTTGGGCTGCCTCTCTGAAGGAAACAGCACCCTGAAGATACAGATGCAGTGTGGCTGCAGTACTGATGGGAGTGCATGTGTGCGACGCATGACACCTCCTCCAGCATCTTGTTCTTTATTCAAATGCCATCCAAGGTGTTGGGCCCTCATGCCCATATGTCCCTTGAGCATAGTCTCCGTGACTCAGTAGAGTATGTGGTGGGGTTCTCAGGAATACAGCACTGATATTCTTTGTATGGGAGACATGCTCATTTCTGAGGCACAGCAGTTTTCTCTTCTCTGTCCTCATAAGCTGTTTGCAATTTCTTTGGGCAGTGAACCGTTCTTGTGTGGAGTATAATTTGTTGTGTTCAGTGTTTTCTTATCATGTATAGATGAGCTGCCTTTTTATCACTCATTTAAATTATTATTTTCCTGGTGATGGATTTCTGTAGCTTCTTTGTTTACTTTATGACTTGTGAGAAGCCATGCTTCCCTACTGGAAACCCAGCGGAGGACTGTGTTTAGCTTTACTTCATCAGCATTCAGCCCCATACTCTCAGCAACATCAAGATATAGAGAAAGAAGTGTTCATCTGTAGCTTACTGTCGCTGAAAGTCTCAAATGGCACTGCAAAGAATTTTAGACTTTTATAGCTTCTCTTATCATAGCTAATTTATTTTCCATGTGTAATCTTTCATATGTTTGTGTTTTTGCTTTAACCAGAAAAAGCAAAGCAATGAAATGACATGAGCATTTTTCTTCCCATTCTTTTCTTCAAAATTCAAATACAGACGTAAAATTTTTATGAAATGTCAAATTCATCCTTGATGGTTTAAATGAATGCATAAGTGATAGAATTTGGAAATTTCTATAAATTTGTGGGAGGGGCTCTTATCTCCTTCTTCCTCTCTCCCCCTCTCTCTCTGTCTCTCTGTCCTCCTCCTCCTCTCAACACACACAAAACAGAAATAACAAAAAAAAAAAGAAAGAAAATCTTGTCATCAAGCAAGATATTTCTTAATAATTGTATTTCCTCTAAATTTTCCTTTTAGTTAATTTCAATGGACTCAGATTTCAGCATTTATTCATAAACTGAAAGCACTGGAATGCAGTTTTAGGTCATTTTTGATTCCTGGTCTGTTCTCCAGAGACAGCCACTTGCAAACTAGCTCTTGGAATCTTTCATGTTTGTTAAGATCTCCCAGGATAAAAGTTCACTTTCTTAGTAGCTACTCTACACTTACCTCTTTAAATATTTGCTCAGGCATAGGTAATTATATGACAACTCTTATGAGCACATATAGCACCATGTAACTCTTTTTGTTTCTATGAAACAGGAATATTTGACTCTGATGTTGATTTTGACATCATACAATATTATACACATCTAAGGTAAGAAATTAAACATACAAAACAATTTATAGTGTATGAGACACATATCGTGGTGTCATTATTCAGAGAAATATTTAGTTTCATTCAACTAGATAGTAAAGGAAGAGGTTTCAGTACTGGCAACTTCTTAGTTACTTTATTTTCCCTGGGACAAAATACCCAACACCCATAAGTTAGAAGATAAATTTGCCTGGTTTGCAATTTGTAGCGGTTTTAATCCTAGGCCAGCTGATTCCAAACCAGGGTGACATAGAAAAGGTGAGAGAGTTTGTGATGTAACCAGCAAAAGTAGAGAGAGAAGGAGAAGACATACTCTGTACATACTATGTACATACTCTGCAGCCCACTCCCACAGCAACCCACCTCTTCCTAACAGGCGGCACCTCCCAGTATGACCCCCGGGTGTAAACCCCTCAGTGGACAAATCCAGTGACAAGTATCTCACACATACATGAGCCAGTCAGTGCACAAAAGCCCCACCTAAAGCTCTGAGGAACACATAAGGTGTAAATCACAACCAGAAATTTGTATTGAAGCCACCATAGTGAAACATATCTGGGTGTATGGATGCTGGAGAATCAATGTGAAACTCATTCCATCAAGTAGAGACCACAGGTTTGCTGGAATCCAAGTTCAATCAGTCCTAGAACTCTAGAAATTCTACAGAAACATTTGTAAGCTTTAGTTTCTTAACTGTAAACTAATAATAACACTATATTGATTTCAATGTATTAACGAAGATGTGCATAAAATGTAAAGTGTTAACATACTTCTTGGCATAGAGAAGAGTTCTCAGTGCATAAAAGAAAATTAACATCAACTGTGACAAATGCAGTAACATATTATGCCAGCAATAGGAGGCTGTTGAATTATGGAATGTGGTTATTGTCATCTTTCAGGTAAATTAATCTGTGAATATAAAGAATAGAAGTATGAGCAAGACACTAATTTTATGAAACAATAAATATTTTAAGTAATATAAAATTATTGATTTGAGAATATAATAACAATAATGAATAGATAGAGAGCATGAGGAAAGAAATACCAAGTCACAGAGAAGTGGTTGTTGTTCTGGCTTACCTCTAGATGTCCCTGCTAAATCCCACGCACTCATAAATGAGGCTTTTGGAGGTGGTTGGATCTAAGGTGTATGGATATGGATTAACGATGTGCAGTACTGATTCAACCCACTCATTGATTTAAGGGGGACCTGAGTGTGGATAATGAGAAGCCCTACCCTCGGTGTGGGTGGAAGCACCAGAAGGCTTGTATCCCAGAAGAGAAAAGGGAAAGCGAGGCTCACTGCTGGTGCTTTGCTCCACTGCTGCCCATTCATCATAGGATCAGCTGTTCCTCGTCCAGCTTGCTGCTGTGCTATGCTCCCTGTCTCAGGACTAGGTGACTGTGGACTGCATGCAACTCCTACAAATTGTGAGACGAAGCAAATATTTCTTCCTTGACCTTGTGAGTGTTGAATATAAGGTCTTCGCGATGAGAAAAATAATCAAGGCAGTGGTTTTCATACTAAGAAGAGGGATGCTTTATGTTTGTTTTGTTTTTGGTGCATCTTTAAAAATGTAATTCCTTTGCCTACTTATATTTTACAAGATATTTGTCTTTTTTCCTTTCTCTCTTCCTTCTTCTTTCTTTCCTTTCTCTTTCATCCTTCACAGCAGTGGGGAGTGAACCGACACATTCACTCTGAGCTGCATATCCAGCCTTTTTAAAAAAAAAATTAAATTTTGAGATGAGGTCTAAGTCAATAATTTGCTGAGACTCACCTCAACTGAGAGAGCTTCTTGTCTCAAATGCTCACAGTTCTGAAATTGTAGCTAGGTGCCAAAAGACATAGCTGATCACTCTTGCTAACCATCAAAATGTCACTTTCCATGCATCCAGGCAATTAAAATCTTCACCTTAACCAGTTACACAAGACTTTCCAAGATAATTAATGTCAACAGTAATTAAATAATTGTGTTTCTCAAAATGATATGATTTAGAGAAGGTATTATTAGTCCAGTTAGTACACTCAGTCCATTCAGGGCTGAGAGAGTTGCCTCACCTGAATTTGTAAACCTCACTTAATAGCCTAGGTCTTAACTTTCTTCTATTAAAAGAGAAGCCAAAATAAAACTACAAGTGATTTAGGAAATCTTGAAAACTTCTGGTCAAATCACTTGTGTGTTAGATCTCCTGGCCTGACCTCTGGTAGTAATATTTTTTTCCATTTGAACCTTGTTAAAGACTCTTGTTATGGACTGCATCTCATGTATGTAATTAGTTTCCCTCAAAGTTGAATTTTTTGAGATTTCAATTGCATTTATTGGTACCTTTTAAGTATATGTTATGATCATATTCATTGATAATTTGTACCTATACATGATATATCTTCATTCTTCCTTTTTTCCCATTTCCCTGCCCTCCTGTAAGCCCCTCTATCCCCTATATACATAAGCTTTGTTTCAATTTTTCCTTCTTAACTTAATTTTTTTTTCTTCTTTGCTTTCCTCTGCCCATGTCCCTACTCCCCCTTCCTCTTTGAAGATTTTCTTCCCATTTCACCATATTACACATTTTGATCTTCATTTATACATTCACACTAAAGAAATACTTCAGCATTTACACATCTGCATTCTATTTATTTCATTTATGAATACGCTTTCAAAGTGCATCCACGTAGCTATAAATGTCGAAAGTTTATGTTTCCTTATGACGGAGTAATACTTTATTTTATTAAAATAAAAATATATCTTTATCCAGTCTGTTACTGATGGGCATTTGAGCTGTTTCCAATATTCATCTATTACAAACTGTGTCACTATAAACATGGGTGCATGTATGTCACTGCAATAAGAATGCTTTAAATTCTTTCATGAATATACCAAGCAGAGAAATAACAGGGTCAAATGAGACTGCTAATTCTAGTTTTTTAAACAATCTCTACACTGATTTCCACAATGGATGCACCAGTCTACATTCCCACCAACAGTGGAGAAGAGTCTCTTTTTTTCCACAGCCCCCCCCCGGTAATTAATTTGATCACAGTAGATTTAGGGGAAGAAATGTGTTGAAAGTGCCTGAGTTGACTGAGCACCTTGCCAATCATGCCTGTAGATCTTATCCAGAGACCCAATCAGAGGCACCAAAGGGTGACTTCACACGTTTAAAATCTGAAACTCTGATTTGTATGATTGTCATTTTCTTGTTTTCCAACACTTTTCTGTTCTGTTCCTGAGCCACATTCATATTTCCATTGACATAGAATTGCTCTCAGCATATCTTTCTATTGTCTTCAATAAATTATAGTTGCTGCTTTTTTTTTTGACTGTTGGATATACACTTGAAATTCTTTCATCACCATAACACAAAAGCCTAGAACATCTATTTTGGATCTGTCCCATAGTGTGAAGGTGATGGCGATATAAATTTTATATAACCTCCATATAATCACAAGGCACGTTTATATTATCCTGATTGTAGGAGGATTTTATCCTGGAAAATTTCTCTACAAATAAGTATTATCCATTCTGGGAATTTGTGCTTGAGAGTTAATGTGTCTATGTTCAATTGCTAAACCATCATTTACTGGGTCTTAGATTTAGCTCAGTGGTTCCAGCATCTCCCTGGCAAGTGAAAGGTCCTAAGTTTGATCCACTGTAATCACATATCACAGTGCCAGGCATGGTGGCTCACACCTGTAATCCCAGCACGCAGGAGGCAGAGGCAGGAGGATTGCTGTGAGCTTCAGGTTCATCTGGGCTACATAGTGAACTCAGGGCCAGCCTAGACTACAAAGTGAGGCCCTGTTTCAAAAAAATAATAACAATAATAATAAAAAGTGAAAAATAAAATTTAAAAAAATCATTTACTGAAGATGCAACTGTAGGTAAGATACCTATTCAAATTTCTTAGTTTATTAATTTGTGAATAAGAAAAATAGAAAAACTCAATCTTTAAGATTGTTGTAAAGATTAATCCATAATATACATTGTTCTATTGCCTAATGCACAGGACATTATTACTACAGTTCTTATTAACACTAGCGTTAAGCTTCAAGTGCCGTGAATTGCACCTGACCACTTTGCAGACTTTGGTCTGCAAAATGATTTGGTCCCAAACAAAAGGATTTTGCAAAATTATGATTCTGTCTGTGAATTCAGCATGGAGTGAGAAGCAGGAAAATCATCATATTTTCTGTAGGAGAATGAAGGTGACCATCTTTACTGGAGTTTTAAAATAAATATGTATATCGAGATGCTAGTGTCATAGTGTAAAATTTTCATACATTGTGCATGAATTCATTGCAATCTTATTTCTCCCATTTATTTTAATTTTAGCTACTAATTTACACAGTATAAGAAATAGACTGCCTTTTGTTTTATGTCACTAAATTTAGTTGCAAAAAGGCTCAACTTAAAGAGCATCTGTTGTTTCTTGCCAAGATCCAAGAGAGCTGAATTGGATTAATATCTAGAGCTCATCAATCAATTTTCTCTCATGTTGCTGGCTGGAAAAAACTTGAAATGATCTTATAACAAATAAATGAAGTTTTCAGACATGAACTCAGCCACATTTCAACTCAACTATTATTCTGTTTCCTGAGAACAAAATATGAAATCATTGTTATTGTTTTTAAATCCATTGCTCTTCTCCTTTTGACTGTTACATTTCAGTTTAATTTCCTGTTAATCATATCCCAAGAGCTTATACTGGTTTTTATACACAAACAAGAATTATATCAAGTGGGAGGGTCTCTGAAACACATATGGACTTAAATATTATCAGGTAGAAAGCTATCATCTTACACAGTCTGCTGTTGAACTTATCTTCCTTTACTGTCTGAAAGCTATGTCTATCTTAGATCTCTCTGTACACTTTAAACTAATTTAATCTTTTTCTTTCAAGAACATCTGGTAATCATCTCCTCCTTACTAAGAATTTACACAATTTAAGACTCTAAATAAATTATTACTAAATATTTTTTTTCTGGTAAGCTAATTTATTTCAAATATCTCAATCTTATCATTACTCAGAAGTCTGATCTGCCAAACTCTTTAATCATTTTTTTATGACTAGTGTAAAGCCTTTTGTTTTTCTCATGTTCACTGAAAACCAGAAATTTCAAAAATATGTAATTTCCAAAACATGATCATCATCACTGGTAAATATTGCGATAAATTAGTCTTTACTACTGAAACATTACAAACATTACAATCTTAAACATGCTATTTTTTTATTTTCACAGGAACATCAAAGTGAGCTTTTATTTGATGAAACCATGTACTGTTTCACCGGAGGGTCAAGGCCTAGGCTGGAGCCTTCCAAGTCCATAAACCACAAAGTGGCTGGTGAGTGCCCCTTCAATTTTAATACAGCATGTTTCAGTGAGGGGGATGTGGGAAAACTTGCTATTATCATTGCAGATGCAAATAGGTGGCCTGGATCCCACTCATCCTGGTTGTAGACATTGCGAGGTTCTTGCTCCAGTCTTCTGCATGTATTTGTTTATTTCTGCATTTTCCCTGTGTGTTATAGGCTTCAATCAATATATAAACTTGATAATGTATGACAAATACAGGAAAATATTGTGTTAGTTGGAAACTATTTTGCTTGTGTCAGTGTATTCCAGAAACTAAATGAATGAAAGATCAATTATATTCCTTAGACTATACTTCTTTACTCAATTTAATTGGTCTAGTCTCAAGAAGAAAGCAAAAACCTGAGAAAATCAGATGTAGCTAAGTTTAGTTTTTCTGGATATGAGCTGGGAAGAGAGCAATGTGGAAGAGAAGAAATTGATTGTCTTTTACTATTTTAGTTACCTTGCATAGCAGGAAAACCTAGATAACAAGCCAGGAATCTCCATGTGAAATGACATCAATCTCCAAGTTTGGTGGGTCTGAGGTGTTTGAGGTTGGGAAGAGCCTTATCAAGGCAGTGAAGACAAACAAAACTTTCATTAATACTTTAAGATTTTAAAAATACTGAGTATTTTTGATTGATTTTATTAGTACATTTCATAGATACATTATGATCATATTCAACACTAGGAATTTATGCCTGTACATGACACATATTGATTCTCATGTTTCCCCATTCCCCAACCTCCATACACTCCTCATACATCAGCTTTTCTTCTTTCTTTTTGCTATCAAATTTTCTTTTCATTCTTTAGTTACCCCTACATGCCTTTTCCCTTTTGCTTATTTTCTTTCCATTTCACATTACCTATCATGAATTTTGACATTCATTTACACCTTCAGTTGTTCATAGTAGAGAAAAGCTATGGTATTTATACATTTGTATCTTATTTATTTCATTTATGTGTATATCCTCAAAGTGCATCCATTTGAGTATACATGACTCAAATGTGTCATTCTTTATGGCTGAGTAATACTCCATTTTTTAAAAAATCTTTTTTTTATCCAGTCTCCTGTTGATGAGCATTTGGGATGTTCCAAGATTTTTCTGATATAACCTATAAACCTATAACCTATAAACATGGCTGAACATATGTTGCTATGGCGTGATTCTTTTAGTTCTTTTTGTGCATGTTGCTATCGGGAAGAGTAGGGTCAAATAACTGCTAGTCCTAATTTTTTAAGGAATCCTCACACTGATCTCCACAGTGGTTGCACAGTCTACACTCCCAGCAATAATGGAGAAGGGTTTCTTCTTCCTGCAATCTCTCCAGCATTTGTTGTTGTTTATTTCACGATAGCAGTGATTCTCTATAGAGTGAGATAGAATCTCAGTGTTGTTTTTTTATCTGCATCTCTCGCATGACAAGCAGTTTTGAGCATCTCTTCGTACATTTCTGAGCTGCCTTTACTTCTTCATCTGCAAAATTTCTGTTCATTTTTGATGTCCAGTTTTGAACTGGGTCTTTCAGTTTGAGGGGCTGACTTTTTATGGTCTTTGTATACTTTAGACATTGGGCTTTGTCTGAGAAACAGCTGTTAAAGCCTCTTGAATGTTCATCAGTGCAAAGTAACTCCCTTCGCTTTTTGATCTTTTGCCAGAGACTACACATCTTACCTTACTTATGTTTTGTTTCTCCAGGCTAGAAATGTAATTTTCAGTAATATCCTTATAATACAATAGCAAAACTATGCTATTGTGTTTTATAATAAATACTAATATTAAAAATAATCTAAAGCATCATATATGCTGAATTCCTGGCTTTTAAGCAACTCCAAAGATGAGAAAAATTTTATTAAATTCATAACATATAAACTGAAATTAAAATATACATGTATATGGGTATATGTAAGTATACATATGTAAGTGAAATAAATTTTTGGAATGATATATTAAGATAGTATTCCAATAAGAATTAGAAAACCCAACCTTGGTCAAGGATGTCACTGTAACCTTGAACACATCTCTGAGTTTCCCTGTGATTTAATTTTCTCATAAAAACTAATTTTGTAAATATTTTTTAAATGTTCACCACAAAATCTTCAGTTTTCTGTCTCCTTCAGTATGTTTGTGAGATGGTCTATATTCTGTTGCTACTTGCATGGAAGTGTCTTCACTGCTCCTCTCTCTCTCTCTACTACAAGCACACACCAGTTGACTCTTACCATACATGATTGCAATATTGTTCTAGACCATTCCTTTTTCTCTTTCCATAACTATCTCTCTTTATTCCATATACATTGCTTTCATGATCAGTGTATGAAACTCCAACTCTCTTCCAGATTTCAGTAAGGCACTTGTAGTCCTTTAATTCCCATCACACTGATTTTTTTTTATCTATTGAAAATTTCTTGAACCTATCTTAACAGAAACTACAAATTGTGATGTGTATATGTATATATGTATGTATATAAGTATATTTGTATATATACATGCATGTATATATACATATGTATATGTGTATATATTCATATGTATATATTTGTATATGTGTATATATAAATGTATGTCTGTATACATATATATGTATATATATATATACATATTTCTCTCATCTCTTCTCTGATACATATTTATCATAAAATACTGTAACACTGAATGTGCATTCTTGAGTGTCCATGTGACATGATTCTGATGTGGATGTGACAATGTGTCTAATATGAAAGGTGAGTTTGCCAGATGAGGAATTCAGGCAAGCTGGATTTCTCTCTGGTCCTTCTTGCTGAGTTTGGGACAGTATGGGAGCCGTTATAACAAGCAGTAATAAAGGTCAGAATTACGAAGCAAAAACACAGAGGGATCTTGGACCTAATTCTACATTGAAGTTGACATTGTGCTGTCCCTGAGTTCTCTACCTCCAGAGTCCATGGGAAAGAAGTAAAATTCACTCTCTGGCTAAACCAGTGCAGTCCAGTCTCTGTTACATACCCTTGAACATGACAACAAACTCATACACTCCACGAACTCAGCCTTTCTTCCCATTGGCTTCGCTCAATGTGACACTGGAATTCTCTTGTGCCTTTTCTATGTTTTGGGTTTTGCATTTCACCCCATATTGTCAGCTCTGTTAATCAGAAATGCTCCTGTTATTAAAATCAACCTCTCTGTATCCTGCACATTCTTTAAACCAGATCCCATCTCACCTTCTCCATGAAACCTATTATCAACCAAGTGATCTGAATTTTACAGCATATATGCTTTCTACTGCATGACCATAAGCAATTTTTGTTTCCTGTAATTTTACTAGTATTACATTTAGTACTTTAACAGTATTGCACATTCTTTTAGGACTGGAACGTCCTAAATGTATTAGAATATAAGTTATTAAAAAATAAAAGCAAGTTGTATGTGTAATTCTCTCCGTTTCTCTCTTCCTTAAGCACCTTCAAGCATTCTATGCACTATAGTCTGATTCCACCTAGAGAAATGCAGCCATAGTCAAAGTGTTACTAGCTGAGGACTCGGAGAAGTAAGTTACAAATGCTTGATATTTATCTTGAACTACCACTCTCGGGAAAACAACCCAGAGAGCTATATATCCTTTTCTGCCACATGGAGGAACAGCAAAAGGACTTCACTGATGCACAAAAAAAGTGGGTCTAAACTCCACTGTTAAACTGTCTTTCTCTGATCTTGGGCTTCCCAGCCTTTGGAATTGTAAGAAATAAATTTATATTATTTATGTTTCCAAGATTCTAGAATTTTATTACACCAATTCTGACAGAATAAAATAATACATCCTCTGATGAACTTTGGAAAACATACTTTGTGTATGTGTACATCTACATTCAGAGGCCTATAAAATTATTTTGATTTAGCAATTTATGATGAATGAGATTTATTGAAATTTTCTCCTTAATCAAGAAATATATCCTGAAGTAGCATCCTTTAATGAGGATGTTCTCATTTTTAAATCTTCAGCAGATAATTAAAACATACAAAAACTTTGCATGGAATTTCTTTCATTTATAAGTGTATAGGAATTTTGCCAGGAACTATTTAAAATTGTTTGAAACTTGTCCTTTATGCCTGCTTATTGCCTTAATGAGGAAAAGCACAATAGAAAAATGATAAATTATGTGTTCCCTGCATTTCTGTCTTTAATTAATCACATTTGAATAAAAACGATACTTTGGGTACAAACCTTGAGAACACATTAGCTGCAACTTACACTTCTTGACACTCTTAAATCTTCTCCGTAAAGAATCTTGTGTATTATTTAAAAACTCTAATCACTCTTCCTCCTAGGTCTGGGTGAACTGAATGTGTCAGTATTAAAATCACAGCAGTCGTTCTAACATAAAAATCACCAAGGGAAAAATGAAGATATGAATGCAATAGGATTTTCTTCACACTCTATAAAGTTTTCCTCTTGTTAAGCTTTAAAGATTTTCTAGTGTTTGCCCATATTAGCACTATTTCTAAAATATATGACAGTTGTTAGACTACCTCGAATAAATGAAGTAGTACTGAGGATAAAGGCTGTGTCTCATCTAGCCATTAGTAAGGAAATATACTTTTGAAAAGTAGAATTATGGCCTTGAAAGTAACTTGTGGTTTTATGTGACTCGTAGTGTGCAACTTTGGCTCTTGTTTTTGCCATTTAGTCCAATCAGTTTTTTTTTTTAACATATTCTTGCCCATATTTGGAAGAGATGTATCTCAGTGTAGTGATGCTACATTGTACACTGTGGGCCTTACCTAGGTGTCCCGATTACTCATCCATGAGTCCTGACTCCCTGTGCTTCCCTCCACCCATCTTCCCCATGGACAGGATCCTTCCTGTCTATGATGGCTTCTAGTACACACAGTGAAGTTTTACTCTTGTACCATCAGCCTGATGTTTAATTCTATGTCTTTTTAGAAAAATGTCCCTTTTGTTCTGTAGGTTGTTAATGTACTGGAAAATAACATGACCTCTTTCCTGAAACAATATACTAAGAACAGTTGGGGGCAAAGTGGAGAGAAGCATTGGGCTTGGTTACCCTGCTGGCCCTTGGTATTGTTCTCCTTGGAGGTCCAAAATCAGAACTATCTGGGGGAGGCCACATCAACTTTTAAAACACTTCTGACTGGAAAAAGCCTCTTATTAGCTGTCTCATTGTAGGAATATGGAAACAAAGCATTTTTCTTCAATTTTAAGTTAGTCCTATTCAAAATTATTTCTCCATGTAAATATTTGCTTACAGTGGTAATATAAGATGATGAGTTCAGGAAATACAGTAATCATTAGGCAAATTTTCTAAATTAAAATGTTTAAAAGCTCATTCGATGCTACTTTTTATCTTGTTGTTAGTGATAAGTAAGTAAAAGGCCCTTTGAAATCTAAGAGCAAATTCTATTCAGGTTAAATGAGCATATTTACCAACTTCTCATTAGGGAAGTAAAAGTTGTTTCATGACTTCAATGACTGAAGTAGTTCTATTCAGAGAAGATATACCCAACCATAGAAATACTTGCTATTTGATACCAATGAAGTCAGTTATTCAGGAATAAGAATTTGAGATGATTTCCTTCTATTAGTACAGCATAAAGTCAGAGGCAGAGAGCAGCAAGACTTCAGTTTTGAAAACAAGTTAATTATATTCAGTCCGTGTATAAACATAATAGTTTTTTGAAGTCAAGGTGGGGAAAGATCAATGGTGAAAACTAGGCGAGTGTGTGTGTGCATGTGTGTGCTTCCTATATGAAAGTACTGTGCATGTTTTTGGCTTTTGAGGGTTCACACATCTTGACAAATATATAATTGGGATCAAAATGTATTTTACAGTGATAAACATTTTGTTTATAATCTCTTCGGGAGAGAATAATGTTTGAAAATAGCCTTAATTTGCTGAAAATACACACTGTTCATATGAAACCACAAAGTTTTCAGCTGTTGTTTAAGGGTACATAAATCCTTGTCACTATCTCTAGAGGTGCTTAAGGTCAAATTCCATGGCAGGACATCAGCAGAGATAGAGCACGCAGCAAGCTGGCTGCAGTTTTAAAACTGCATATATCTTTACTGCTTTTCTTTTGCTATCTTTGTTGGTGGCCAATGTTGAGAAAAAGTCATTTCCTTCCTTTGTAAGTTTCTTTTTGTATAGTAAACTTTGCTTTCTTATCTTTTCCAATTTACTAGTCACAATGAATATAGCTTTCCTGCTGATGGTAGCACAGTTTTCTTGCTTTAGTAATACCATTTATGATAACAAGAGTGATCTTGAAGATCTCAAGGTGCTTGCTGTAACTTAAAAATTTTTTTAAAAATTCCTTGTAAATTTAGAATTTTGGAACCACTCAAGGTTTCTCTTAGTTTATTTCTCCCACAGACTACAGACAGAGTCACCACACTGGCTTATATATTAAAAGTTTATGTCATATATATGAAGTATTGGACTTCTTTAAATTGTAAACATCTGAAAGGTAAATAGTAGTGTCTTTGGTGGGAGAGGAGTAATATAAAACTAGATATACTGATGTTTCAAGAGCTAGATTTCACTCTATCAAATGATAGTAACTGAAAAGAATTCTAGAAAGTTTGGCATAATAAGAAAAATACATTGTTGTCATTTTTATTGTGCATCACTCTTTTGTATCACTTTATCTATTGCTGATATACCATCCAAAATCATCCCCATAATATAAAGCCTATTTTCCAGGCCTAAGATTTAACTCAGTGTTTCCTGAATCTACCTGGAAAGCCCAAGGTCCTAACTTCAAACCCTGGTACCACGTATCATAATGCTGGTCATGGTGGCTCACACCTGTAATCCCAGCACTTGAGAGGCAGAGGCAGGAGGATTTTTGTGAGTTTGAGGCTCTCCTGGGATACACAAATAGTTCAGGGCTAGCTTTAAATACAAAATGAGACCTTTTCTCAAAAAAAAAAAGCCTATTTTTAAATTTTCTATTTCTATTCAAAGAATGTGAGTCTATGGAATATGATTCACATATAACCTGCTGAATTCAGATAATATATATGTGTCTTTGAAGTAAAAATGAAAATAAGTATATAGGACATTGAAAAAAATTATACAATATATGAAATGGAAAAATATGGCATGGAAAAAAATTTTGTTAGAAAAATACCAGGGTGAATTTTATTACAATGTATCTACAGTTGGTAGTTATTATTTTCAGGACATTTCATATTTTGTAGAACATATTTTAAATTAATAATGATAAACATTTGCTATCAATTTTTCTTTCTATAAATGTGGACCTACTGAAGGTATATTTCAGTAACTTTATGTATAATATCAATTATATATGATAAATTCATGGTATGCATTACTATGCAGCAATTACATTTGGAAAATCCATGGTGTATGTTTGTGCTTCAAATGTATAAACTGTATCATTATGAGACCTCCAAATTATTATTATAAAGGCAAACTTATAATCACATTGCTGTTCAAACAATGCCCTGTCATTTCCATTTGTTACAACATACAAGTATTTTACAATTCTTTATATAGTAATAAAATGTTTCTTAATTTTCTCAGGAACTTATAAGATCTATGGTTCTTGAGAGTAACTAAAAAGGTAGAGTAATTGTGTCTATTCTGCCTCTGACTGTCTCTTACTCATTGGCAATTTTTAAATACAACTCTCTGGCATCTATTAACTATTACTTTTACTTTAGCTGTATTCTGTTATTAACAATAGTTTAATAAAATCTTAAATGCTTATTGCATTCATTGCCTCAGTTTTATATGCAGTGACTCACTTTATCTTTATTTCATCACCATTAGACTATGAGATATGAATACAAAAGTACACTTAGAAGAGACTGGCTATTACTGGTTGGATTTTGAGTGTCCCCTAAGGCCTAGATGGTAGGGCCTGTTTTGAGGAGAGTAGTCCTTTGGGTATATGTTCCTGAAATATATAAGCATTAATCAAGGTGTGTTAGCTCGACTGACTGAGCAATGTCCAACAGATTAGTGAAGCACTCAGCAGGGTATATCCATCGATGATTGACAGGGAGACCAGCAAAGTAAAGTGAGGAAGAAAAATTTCAGAAGAATTCAGGGCCAACCAGTGGGCTCTTAGCTGGTCAGGATGAAGGGGGAAAGAATTATTTTTGGCTCTCCTGTCTTGGAAGAGCTCCTGGCTGCCATCTTTCCCTTTGCTTTGTATGTGAGACTCCTGTTTCCTCAGCATCCCAACATGCATGATCATAGGTGGGGGAATCTACTGTGAGCTGCCAGGCCTTCAGCTTTTCACAGGTGGAGGCTCCTTACTCCCTCTCTTTCCAAACCTTTCATGTTGTCCAGCTGAGCAGCTCTTGGAACATTCATTTCTCCCATGTGCCACTGGCCATGGCAGAGTCCTCAGCCTCCCATTCTGCAGATGGCCACTGTGAACTCTTGTACTTTGAGTCCAGTAACTCCATCTAATAAACTTAACTGCATAATTCTACATGCATTTTCTATTGATCCTGCACCTGCAGTGAACTTTAACCTCTGCCTATATGCTTATCTACTCATGGATCTAGAATAGCCTTTGATTGCCAAAATCATTGATACAGTGTAGAAAATATTAGTCTGATCGCATGTTCACACCAATTTTGTTTTAATTGAATCATTTTAGGGTCTGTTAGGTACATGTGATGAACCAGTAATCAACCCAGCCAGTTTGAGGTGGGGATTCAGGGGAGAGTTTCTGGGGGTAACTCTAATAGAAAGTCCAAGTCTTGTTGACTGAGCTGGGTCTTCACACATAGTGAAGAGATGATTGGTGCAGTAGGCATAGTGGGGTCAGGCAGAAGGGTGGTGTGAAGTTGGGGGTAGAGAATGACCAAGTGCACGGTGATAGCCGTAAGTTCCGTGTCTCATTCATAGTGACCAAGCTTGGGCAGGGTTTGCATGATGAAACACTAGTCCATATGCTTCTTGAAGCCCAGGAATTGGGGCAACTAGAGGGAAGTAAATAGGGTCAAGATACACTGGGGTCTCAAGACCACTGGGTAAGACCCTTTTTTTCCTGCCTGAACTCTAAGTCATTCTTCAGTTCCTCATACAGAATATAGAAACCTAATTTCCCATGAGGTGGCCTGTTTCACATTTAGAATACACATACTGTGTATTTTGGTGAGAACCATACTTTAAGCATCTGGTGGATGAACTGAAATATGTAAAGAGAAACTTGACCAAGATGTTGATGTGGAAAAAGTAAAGCTGATAATACAGGAGATGGTGAACCTGGAACACAGGAACTATACTATGTCTTTTTTCAGAAGCATTGAAGGAACACTGAAAATGTTCTTAACAATTCCAAATGATCTACCTGGATGGAAGATAAATGTCACACAAAAGTAGACTGGCCTCTTGGTAAGTAAATTATACCTTCCTAATCTTACTGCATTTCTTTTCGGTCAGCACAGAAGCTCTAGAGATAAAGCCTAAGTCACCATCTGGCTTCTTTTTTAGTTCCAGCGACAAGAGGAGAGAATTGTACTGCATCACTCTGGAAAATGATTTCTTAGAATTCTTATTCATTAACAATTACATATACATCTCTATGATATTGAGATTTTTCTAACATATCTCCCCCTACACACTTCTTTAGCTTAAGGATGCCACTGAAGAATTTTGAATATCCTATGAAAATTCTTACAAATTGTGCTTGGCAATTTTACAACACCATCAACACAAAAAATTAGTTAAATCTGAATACTTGTTATTAATGAACAGCTGCTAATTACAAGTGATTAATCTTTTCTTACAAGTACAAGATAATATATTTAGAGAGCTATGTTCCATTTATGTATCTTCAGTTTTCAAAGTTGAATTTATTTTTATTTGTGAAAAATGGGGCATTTTTTTCATCTTTCCTTTTCTGACCACAGTTCTCTTCCTCATGTCTATGTGAGAAACAATGCGGTACAGAGTGTGATGTCACTCAGTGGAGCCGCGCCTGCGCAGTGAGCGCCAAGTGCTGAATTTGACTAGATACTGGGAGAAAAATGTGGTGGGGAGTAGTTGTAGAAAATGATTACTTGAAGATTAACAAGTATATCTATTTCTTTCTTTTTTTTTCTTTTGCTCTTTCCTTTCTTTCATACTTTTTCTGTACTCCTTTGTCGTTCCCTTTCCTTTTTTCTCCCTCTTTCTCTCTCTCCCTTCTTTTTTTTCTTCCCTTCCTTCACTCTTCAGAACAGGGTCCTTCTCGCACTTGAGGTCTGAGGTTAAAGACCACTTCCCTAGGAAAGATTTTCCTGACTAAGCAAAGTGTCTAATTATCCTACAAATCCCATTTGTTATATTTATTAAATTGTCTAAATGAATGATTTCGTATTTTTTATTGAAATCTCTATTGGTACATTACATATACACATCATGATTGCACTCAACAATGATAATTTGTACTAGTATATGACACAACTTAATTCTCATTTTTTGCCATAGCGCTACTCACCCTACCACCCCCACCCCCTATATACATAAACTTTGTTTCCTTTCTTTTTTGTTATAATCTCATTATTTTTCCCCTTCAGCCTATTTCGCTTTGAGTATTTTCTATTTCACAAATATAACATATAATTCTAGAACTCATGTACATCTTCATTTTCTTATACCAGAGAAAAGATGTGGTATATACCTATCTGTGACTTATTTATTTCACTTATGTTCTCATAAATTATTTAGTATTTTTCATCTTCACTAAGACATAAGTTTCACAACACCAAAGATAACCTTCTCATCATTCGTCATTGTATTCTGTGTTCAGTACTCTCTTTGATGTATATGTAGGTGAAGATTTGAGAATCTCAGGATATATGGCTAAATATTGGGTAGACACTTTAAAAATTAACATTATTCCTTCCTTTAGTATTTAATGATAATTTTTTCCACCTAGTCTTTGGTATTGTAAATTAAAAATCAATACTAGATGCAACAAAAGTGATTAAACTAAAACGAATAGAGATAGAGTTGATCAAATTAATAACGCCTCCATGTATTTGGGGTACAGTATTTTTGTGTCATGCCAACTTGTCATCTATTTTATAAAAAAAAAATTAAAAATGTAACCAGAATAAAATTGTGAATTCAGAATTCACCTTCAGAATTTTAATCATCTACAGCTTTCCATACAGAAAAGCCTCAATTCTCACCCTCCATCCCTCCCTTCCTGCCGTCGTCAGGATAAAGAAATGAAAGAAAAAGCTCAGTATTCCAAATTTCTTGTTGTTCCCAACTTTCTTTTTATGTAGAGGTTTCTTTGATATATACTTTAGGCCTTTTAAGAATTAGCTTCCAGACGAGGATTTAACTCAGTGGTCACGGCGCCTGTCTTGTAAGCGCAACGACCTGGGTTCAATCTCTCGGGAACCACATACAATACTGGGTGTGGAGACTCACACCCAGCAGCAATCAGTACCACATACCACAGTGCTGGGCATGGTGGCTCACGCCTGTAATCCCAGCACTTGGGAGACAGAGACGAGGAATTCTGTGATGTGAGTTTGAAGCTGAGCTCAGGGCCAGCCTGAACTACAAAGCAAGACCTTTTCTAAAAAAAAAAAAAAGAGTTAGCTTCAAATTCCTAAATACACAATACTGCACCATTTTTAGATAGTAACTTCAGAAAATCAGTTTCCATTCTGTTAAGATACAACCTTAAAATCTCCAGCTGTTATCAACAGTTCAATACAAAAAAAAAATACTGTACAAAGTTACACTGGTATATTTCCATATTAAGAACTTCAAAATATACTTATTTATAAGACCATAGTCCTTGCATTATTTTTTGGTCCACTGTGAACAGTTTGCAGCCAGAGATTGCTGTAAATATGTAGCTTTTCTCTGGTATGAGACAATGAAGATGTAAGTGAGTTCTAGTATATATAATTGATATTGTTAAATAGAAAATATTGAAAAGGAAAGAGGGTGTAGGGGTAAATAATGAGGGAAAAAAGAATAAGATAATAACAAAGAAAAGAATCAAAGCTTATGCGTATAGGGAGAGGGAGTTGCAGGGTGGGTAGTGGAAGGGGAAAAAATGAGAATAAAGTCGTATCATATTTTGGTATAAACTCTCAATGTTGAATGCGATGATGATATGTATATATATAATGTACCAATAAAGACTTGAATTTTGAAAAATGTAGCAAAATGTAGGTTGTTAGGTATTTTTTGTTTGTTTTGTTTTTTATTGCTTCTGGACATTATTCAGGTGGAATAAGTTAAGGACCCTGCTTGAAGCAAGAAGAAAACACATATGAACATTGGTAAGTGGTAAATTCTATTCTTAAAACAATATCAGAAGTTTTTCCATGAGCCTCAAATCGCTAATTCACCTGTCTCCAGTATTTGTTTTAAACATTTAAAGCTTGATATATAGAAGAAAACAGCTGTTGATTGATTATAAGAAACTTTATGTGTCTGAAACTTTTTGTTGTTTTTATAATATCAAGCTTAGGGGAATCTTTTTTTTCTAGAATTAAATAAAAATCAACATCTAGATTAGAGTTAATTAAAAAGATTGCATTCTTTAAAACTTCCCAACCTCCCCAAATGTTTTTTTTTTTTCTTTCCCAAAGATCCTGAACTCTACACAGTAGATACTACTGAGGGATGCAGGAAGAGAAGTTCAGGCGTATATTTCGTATGACGATTGTCTTTCCTTTTCATTCCGGAACTACAGAAAAATGTAAGAGAAATAAGGCTGTTTCTGTTACTTCGAGGAAAAACAACCATCATGTTTTTCAGATCTGGGAACATTTCTCTCATCCTGAGAAATCTTTGAAAAATAAAATATTGTTGGTGACTCTCTTGCAGTGCACTTAATTAAAGTAGTTAGATTTCTCTCCTGAGAAATGTCAATCACTTCGCATGGAATATCAATGCGCTCTCGTTATACAATCTGCAGGTTTGAGGGACAGAGCTAAAAAGTAAATAAAATAACAGAAGAGTGGTAAATAAGTCATGAATATTCATTCTAGTTTCATTTTGGTAAAATTCGCGTCACCCTGCAAATTCATTGACCGCAAACTCTTCTCTTTGCTGCTTCGTCTCCTTTTGAAATTTAACGCTATATAGAATTTTATACCTTAATAGTGTAGATTTAATGTAATTGGTTTGAGCAGAGGCCGGACGAAAATTTGAAGAAATCTGCCTCATCAAACATTATTGGAGAATAGATATAATTACAGACTATTCTGTTGAGATTATAACAAAACCTCTGATTTTAGTTACCATAAAGGACTAGCAGGAAAAAAGAGTGAATAAGATGGTAATTAGATTTCTCAGATTGTTCTCTTTGGAAAATATCACATTTCCGATTTTTTTCTGCCTTTCTTTTAAACAGAAGGTTAGATTCAAGAATGTTTTTGTAGTTTGGAATGGGCCAATTGTCCCATCAATAAGCTACTCCATCTCTAGCTCTGTTATTACTGTCATTCCAACACTCAGCATGTTCCCACAGGAAAGGGACTCTGGGGTTCTTTGCAAGTTTTGGCGTTCTGAACGAGGAACTGAACACAACATATACAGAAAATGCAGAGAAATGTGTAGTTACTGAGAATGGAAAAGGAACTTACTGTACAGGGTGCAAATGGGACAGTGAAGACTCCCAGAAGCCTCAAGGACCAGAGATAGGTATCTTCTACATTTGAAATTCCTTGCTGGGTGTTTCCCTGAGGCATCTGAGGCATTGGTAACAGTTGACCTATCAAAAACTCACTTGATCTGGAACCAGATTTAAACTGGCTTATGAAAAGCCTTGCTTGGCTTCCCAGGAGACATTAATGAACATTGAAAATAGCACTTTTGTGACTGCTCCTGCAAACCACACCAGGATTAAATAAGGGATTGAAAATATCACTTTCTTATTGGCTCTGTGTACATCGCTCAGGAGCTGAAGTCATTTTTGGACACATTTTGTGGGTTTTTATGACCTTTACACATTTTTTCCAGGTGTTTGTATACTCTGCCCCAGCTCAAATCTCCTATCTCATGCAAAGGCATAGATGCAAAGCCAATGTATACCCCTAAGAAATATAAAGAGTCCTCTACCCATTGTAGGCAAAAGATCTCAGAAGAAACAATGCCAAACATGCTCTCTTAGGCTAATTTATGTTTTCAGGATGAGATTCTTGTGTCACCCATAACCCAAATCTTTCCACCAGTCACCTCTCATTTTAGCCACTGATCTCTACTATTGATTCTTATTTTTCAAAGAGCTGTAAAATTGTCAAAATTATCTGAGGACTAGCT
This sequence comes from Petromus typicus, assembly GCA_004026965.1. NCBI lineage: Eukaryota > Metazoa > Chordata > Mammalia > Rodentia > Petromuridae > Petromus > Petromus typicus. The sequence goes on from PVIR01004051.1 coordinate 42,621, forward strand.
CTTATTAATGAGTTTCATAATTTTATCTACCTTGCCTCTGAATTTTTTTTCAAGGATTGCTACACTACCTACCCATGGCTTTGATCCTGGTACTCTAGTGTAAACTTTTGCTAATGATGCCTGATCCCTAGTGTTATATAAATGATAACTATGATTCTTTTGATAATTCCAACTGCAGTTGTGCAAATACAATTTTACATGACTAAACATTCATCTCTTAAGTAAGAGCAAGTGTATTGCTCTGTTGCCCTCTCCTGTATTCAAAGGACTCCCGTTTCAAGGGATAACTGATATAGCTTTCGCATGTTTCTAGGTATATTCTGTTTTTGACATTATTTTACATATCTCAGGTTTCCTGTACATACAAAGTGCATAGGATTTGACCTAACTCACATCTTTGCCATATTTGGTTACAGTGAACAAAGGAAGCACAAGTGAACATCACAGCATCTGGATAAAACAAGAAAAAGGATTTTAAAAATATATTCTCTATTTGGCTCTGAAATAAATGAGTTTATTTGTGTTACTTTTGCTTTGGTACTTGACCTATTTGAAAACCCCATCTACGAGTGCTGTTTATCTTGAGCTACTTGTTTCACTGTGAGTGAAAAAGAGTAACTTATTCCAGTAAGGCAATATAATTAATGTGCAAACACAGAACACTCTGGAAATAACAAGCTTTTCAAAGGGAATCTGAGTAGTAAAACTTCACACATAAACTACTTAGAAACACAAAGAACTTGTTAAGTTTAGGAAATTCTCCACTAGAGACATTGAATATAATCAATATCAGTATTTGCAGAAAGAAAGTGAGACACTAAAATACAAATGGTAAGACAAACTATTGATTAAGAAGGGTCAATTTCTTGGCAATAATGATTGAAGGTAACAATATGGCACTGACTGTGAAATTATCAGATTCCAAACTCTATCTCCTAAACTTTGGATTTAAAAGATTAACTAAATTACACCATGATTTTAGGATTTTCTCACACTCTTTACTTATAAACATCTTTGCATTTTTATAAACGTGTAAGGAAAGAATTATGCAGAGCTAAAGCCAGAACTGTACTGAGATATCAAATCCAATGTGTTCATTCAGATGCAAATATGCCGCTACTCCACTTGTGTTTACTTTTGTTTTACAAATGTCAAATCTGATTTCAGACACTCTTCAAATATATATTTACTTGTCCATTAAATACATATAATTCTGTTTCAAATTTGCTTTCCACATATCTCTAAGCAGTGTGATGCATTTAGTAGTTTGCTCTACCATAAATATTTCCACTTCTCTAGTTAACTTAGGGGCATGGTTAATAAATGGAGAAAAAGGTAGACAAAGTAAGCCTCTTCCTTTGCAAACAAGTAAATGCTAATTTCTAGGTCAAATGCTGAGTCTATGTCCTTCTTTGCCTAATATTTTGATGGTATATCATAAAGAGTTTGCATTATGACTACAAAAACTGAGACAAAAATCTACTTAAGAAACTGCCTATATGTGATGTCAACTTAAAATAAGGACTTTGAGATGACTGATTATAGGTAACAGAACTGGAGAAAACACTAGAGTTGCACACAGTATTTAATTTGTGGACTGAGTTTCACAAAAGAAAAACAAAACAAAATAAACAGTGGTGAACAAAATCATCTAAGTGTTTTAGACAATACTTTTATAATCCTTCTAAGTCTTACTTTCTGTAATGCATCTCAGAAAAGTTAAAAATCTATACTTCATAAATTCATGGGACATATTTGGTTATAGCCTATATTGTATGAGATGTATGTCTAGGTAAAAAATGACAAAAGGAGGTAGACAGATCTCCCTTTTAATCTAATACCAAACGGAACTTCTCCTGTGTTGGTATTTATATTAAATGTTGTCACTTTTTATCAGGACCAGAAAAACTTGGACTTCAACTACATGAGTGTCAAGCCTCACACCCTACTCAGACAACTGTAAATGTGGTGTTAATCAGACAAGTATCTTTCATCTGGATATGAAGTATTTCCTTCTGGAAGTTTCACACAACATTGTGCTACACTCTCTTGGGTATTTTGAATTAGTTCACTAACCTGTTTCACCTTTACATATCATATTCCACAGAGGTTTCTAGTTTATTCACTATGAAAATTATATTGGTGCATGAATGTTTAATTTATGAATTAAAACAGAAAAGCTCACCAGCTTAGTTAAGATTTTTATTTTATTACTTTAATGAAAGTTCATAACTTCATTCTTAAATACAGCTGATGAGGTAGATTTATTTGAGGTGCTATTATAATGCCCCAGTATCCTAAATGAAAAAGAAATTTGAACCACCATTGGTGATTCAAAGTAGTGAGGTAGAAATTGGCTAGGTTTGTAATTTATGAGTAAATAAAACACTGATTCAATTTTTTTTTATTACAATGTCCAGGAAACATATCCTGTGATGGTTGATTTTGGTGACAACTTGAATGAACAACACCTAGGTCAGGGATGGCAGATCTTTTAAAGAGCAAGAGCCCAAATTGAAATGCCAAATCCATTCATTTATCACCAAATGCCACCACAGCAGTGAAGCCCAGTCGTTTGAATGCTGGTGCCACCTGGCTTGCATGGGGACAGTGAGGACTCTCAGTGCCCACTGCAGCATGCCTGCTTCCGTATGTCCATGCCACTGGCCTGGATATTTCTAGATAGTGACCTTTCCACCTTGAGAGTGAGCAGGATGAACCAATAAACGTGAAGCTTTGATGAACTAGAACAGAAACAAAGAAAAGGAAGTCTCTCACATCTGCTTCTTTGTCCCAGATTGAGTCTTTCTCTGCCATCACTGCTGGACTTGCGTCTCCAGGGTTCTTATGTAAACTCTCAGCCTTCTGGTGGAGACCATTTGACTTCCTACAAGGACTGGAATAGGAGTCTGGTGTGAGCTCCTGGTCTTAGACTTTTTCCTGAAACTTTAGCTCTCCAGTGTATCCTTTCTTTTGTGTCCCCTTACACCTGACCCAGAAGGAAATACAATTAGAAGCCTATCTTGAAAATCTTATATATTTCATGTTGTCTGTTTTTTTTAGTGAACACTGATACATAATATTTGTCAACAGAAAATAAAATATTTCCCTCTAGAATATTTTAGAAATTAAAGCAAGATTGTGGAAACCTCTATTACTTCCTTGCTTTTATATGTTTCTATATATGTATAGGACAAATAACAGAAAATGATAGGCATCCATACACATTTCTGGAGCATTTGAATACCATAGTTGTTTTTTATTTTAATTGAACTTAATATCTGAGGATAGCTACCTCTACTTCTTTTTAATAAAGTTACATGATTAACTTAGTAAAAATAAATGCATAGCAAAATACTACACAAATAATATGCATTTAAAACCTTTTAAATCCATGTAATAACAGATATTCCAATTCCTACTTTTACATTTCAGACTGATTCATGCTAATCTGTGTAGGGCATGATTAAGCCACAGCTCCTGATGGAGAAAGACCCGCAGACCTTTCAATATTAGAATAGTACCAGAGTGTCTATGAATAATTCCTATTCTTCCTCATACCAGTGTGCTAGGAAATGCGCTGACAGGGCAGATTTTTACTGTTTTTCTCCATTTGCATTCATAATACAAGGAATGAGAATAGATTTATAATTTCCACTTCTGCAAAATGTATTGGCTGAACTTATACAGTCAAATGAACTGTCTCTGATCTGAGACACTGGAAAGTCCCACATGTCTTTGAGTGATCAGAACACACACTATTTCTCCTTTCACTTTTCAGAATAGTTTACAAATTGTAGGGATTGCTGAAGGCTCCAATGGCTATAAGCACCATTTTATTAGTCTAATTGGAGCCTTTCCCATTAATATGTTTAGAAAGATGAACCAGTTTTACTAACAAGTATGAGCTGAGACAACATTACACCAAACTGACAAGTACATGAACAGATTGAAAGTGTGTGTTTCTTGGAATTCTTTTCTTCCCTATGTATAAAATTCTCCAAGGAGTGAATTAGAGCATAGCTTTCTATCTATAATTGAATTTAAAATAATACAGATGGTCTAGCTTTGTACTTCAGGGTGGCCCTGAATTCACTTTGTAGCCAAGGATAACCTGAAACTCACAGCAATCCTCCTATCTCTGCCTCTTGAGTGCTGGGATTACAGGAGTGAGTCACCACACCCAGCACTTCCATATGTGGTACTGATTGCTGGTGGATGTGAGTCTCCATGCCAAGTATTGTTGTATATGGTTACTGGGGATCAACCTGGTTCTTGTGCTCGCAAATCAGCCACCAGAACCAGTGAGCTAAATCCCTGGCCATCTTGCAGCATATTTTTGATAGGGAATATATACTTGTATACAAAGAGTTTGCAAAACACATTACAGATACTGACCAAAAAAGAATCAATCAATGACAAAGGTGGAATGTGATTCCTAAGACCTAGATTAATGGAATTCTGCTAGAGACAAAAAAGTTGTTTCTCTGCTGTTTACATCTGTTTCATCTTTAAGAAAAAAAGAAAAAAAAAACAAGTAAAATTAAAAACAAAATGTCCTGTGAATAGGTAATGCTTGCAACACTGACTCTTGCTGATTTGTGTTGATCAGAGGTGAAACCACATGCTTGGAAGGTCCCACTGCATATTGTCATCAGCATGGTGGGATCGTATCCCTGAGTCAGACTAGAATTCAGTGGGGAAATCTGATTTGCCTGACAAAATTCATTTTCTAGTCTAATTTGTAGGAACACAACTGTTTTAAACTAGTGTTCCATATATATTAAAATATTACTAAAGACACCTTATCTACAAATCATATAATCTTGGAGAAGTTTTCCTTAAAAGGAGGAAAGAAAACAAATGTCATGATGAGTAAATGCAGTCATAATTATGGAGAGGAAGAAAAGATCCTCTTCACAGAACTCATGGTAAAGGAATATAATCATCAGTCCAATATGTACTGACTATACAATCAATTCTAAGTCAGTTACATTTTCCATTATTTTTATGCTTTCATTCTATAGACACAGTTGCTAGTCTTCTGCCTCTGCAGAATAATAATAGTATCAGCTTTAGAAAACATAAACATGTCACCCTGTTAGCAGTTTGTCCTATGATTAATACATTATTATGTCCAATTTACATAAAAGCAAAATAGGACTTAAAGAGATAGAAGGATGTGGAAAAAACATCACCAAATGATGCAATGAGAACATATCATTTTCAGTCTATCTCAGGACTGAACCTAAGTCATCAGCTGTAAAAATGGGAGGGAGTTCATATAAAGGACCAACCAAAAGACGTCTTGGTCAGACAAAATGAATTCTCAGGAGAGATGCCTGGGAGTGAGTCCACAAGAATGACTTCCAGGTACTTGGGTCTTTGTAAGAGAATGGAGAACATAGAAAAAGAAGCATTTGGAACAAAATGACAAACGGAGGACACAGCTTATGTGACATCCGAGTCAAGTGAAAGTTATGGGATACCTCTAACACTGAGTTGAAGTCAGAGGGTGAAACTGCTCTCACTGTAGCAACAGATAAGATCATTTCTTGAAAAGATAAAGATTTGTATAATTTAGTTTATGTAATCAAGTAAAAAAAAACAAAGGAAGACCTGAGAAAAAATTAAAATAGTAGCCAGAAATGGCTCTGTATCTTACAATCAAGAAGTGTGAACTTAAATAAAAGGAAATGGTACTATTCAGTACCATGCAGAGGTCAATTCAAGGTCAGAGCTGAAAATGAGATTTGTATGTTAACTGCGAATTAGATAATCACTATGGGTAAGGTGGGCTAGAAAGTTTTTAAACTAGAAGAAGAAATGATTTAGATCATCTTTCATCATACAGCCTACAGGGAAAGACCATTTCTGGAAAATACAGGTGAAATCAGGAATCCCTGGACATATGTATATCGAAGTATTCACTTCAATGATTTGAAAACACATTCTATGTTTTTATTTCTGCTTGAAGTCATTATAAATTTGGTAGATTTTGATGCCATGTGAAGCTTATATTGATTTACATTTTTTTTAATTCACTTGTGTCATCCTCGCAATAAAAGGGACACTCCTAAAGCTAAATACAAAGTTGAGGACTGGGGGTTTAGCTCAGTGGTTCTGGTGCCTGTCTTGCAAGCACAAGGGCCCATGTAAGATCCTCAGTATCCAAATACCATAGTGGGCATGAAGACTCACACCCAGCAGTAATCAGTACCACATATCACAGTGCAGGGCGTGGTGGTGGCTCACGCCTGTAATCCCAGCACTCGGGAGGCAGAGGCAGGAGGATTGCTGTGATGTGAGTCGGAGGCTGAGCTCAGGGCCAGCCTGAACTACAAAGTGAAACCCTGTCTCAAAAAACCTAACAAAAGAAAAAAAAAAAAAAAAAAAAAGAAAAAATTGAATGAATAAGACCATTAGTTACACCCTTGAAAATTTTGTGTGAATAAGTATTCTGAAGTACAATTGTAGCAATTGATTCTTTTGTCAACTGTACAGTTCTGTTTATAAGAAATAGTATTTTAGGTAAATTTTAAAAACTTTGTATATATTAAAATGTCTTCACTTTCCAATATAATCAATAAATTGAGACAAGAAAGAAATTTTAGAAGAAGATATTTTTTAAAAATACAGTTATTTGCCCTTACTTCCTTTAAATTGAAGTTTCCAGATACTTGGATGCTGCCCTTTGTATGGTTTTCTAATTTTTTTCTCTCCTGCTACTCATTTCCCCTTTCTTTGCTATAAGTGGGAAGTGCTCTTAACATTTTCGTTCAGCACTTTTTGAATTTCCAGGGCTGCCATCAAAATGAGAAAGTCTACCATCTTCTTTTACATTCATTTAAAGTTTATTTGGCAAATAATTCTTTTCTTTTTTCGTGGTTGCTGTATCTTTGTTTATTGTAGGTTTTAGTTTCTTGTTCTTTTGTTTTTTAGTAGGTAGTGGATGTTTGTCTCAAATGATGTGCATTTTTCTTTCACTTTTTTTTTTTTTTTAAGGTTTTTTGAGACAGGGTCTTGCTTTGTGGTTCAGGCTGGCCCTGAGCTCAGCCTCCAACTCACATCACAGAAATCCTCCTGCCTCTGCCTCCCGAGTGCTGGGATTACAGGCGTGAGCCACCACGCCCGGCACTGTGGTATGTGGTACTGGTTGCTGCTGGGCGTGAGTCTCCACACCCAGTATGGTATGTGGTTACCGGGGATCAAACCCGGGTCCTTGCGCTTGCAAGACAGGCGCCAGAACCACTGAGCTATATCCCCGGCCCTTTCTTTCACTTTTTTAAACTATGTATTTGAAGTTGAATTTTTTTTTAATTCAAGTCTTTATTGGTGCATTATATATACATATCATGATCACATTCAACATTGAGAATGTATATCTTGTTTTTTCCCATTCCTCTACCCTTGGTAGCTTTTTATCTATTCATTATTTCTTTTATACTATATCTAAGATTATCAGTTTCAAAGGCTTGAGAAAAACCCTGATGATGAGAGGGGGAGGTGGAGAATATGCCATTTACTGTGAGTAATTAACTTGGATATTTTAAGTAAGAATATCTCATTGTATCTTCCCCTTTCTTTTGTATTTTCCTTTTTCCTGTTATCTTAGGATGTCAAGATGTATATAAAGGTCATAGGTATACATGCCATCTCCATTTGTATGATTATATGATTCCATGCTTCTTCTGTTGGAAGAATGGTGTTTTCTACAGTGAGTATTAATTTCTAATTTTTTAAAAATATTATTTTTTCCATGAAATAAATGTATAATCATTTTGAAAACCACAGAAGGGCAAACAGTCTATTGCACAAAGCAGAACAAGAGATTGAGACTCCAGTGTAGCATTCTTGTCCTCTTCCTTTCCCTATATCATGACCAACTAGTAGAATCCATAGTTGTGTAAAACAAATAAAATCATTCTGAATTAGCTTTGTATTTATGATTCACATTTCTTGGCTATACTAGTCATTTCCATTCAGCTAAATGCTTCCAGTTTTAATGAATTTTCTGTTATATTCTTTTATTTTTTTCTGTTTCTGTTAAGTTTTAAGATTAATGACTTAAAAGGTAACATTATTGTTGATGTGGTAAAAATTCCTCCCACAAAAAGATGGATATGTGTATTCAAACAACCGGCTTTGGCCTTATTTCTATTCACTCCTTTAAAATATATAGTAGGAAGACTGATGTAAAAAATATTTCATTGTCTGCCACAAAGTGAATGCTTATAATCCACTTTTTAAATTAAATAAAAATTAGATGAAGAATGAATAAATTAATAAAGACAAATGCACTCTCTTTGTAGTGAAGTTGATTAACAACTTAGTGAATTAAATGGTAAATAGAAGCATTTTACAACATATGTAGAATATTCAGCACTTCCAACTGAAATATGGTTTTGAGAAAACATTTTATGAACACTGAACAGATGGCTATGGATGAGATAAAAATAGGATTTTTTAAATCTCATTGTAGAAGACATTGAATCTTAAAATGCTTAGAGTAATGTAGTTAACAGAGAAACCTGACCTGATAAAAGTAATTTTAAACTGAAACTTCAGAGGAGGAAATTCTCTAACAAAGCACAGGTAAGATTTTATGAAAAGCAAGAGGTAAGCCCTTTAAAGAATGATGGTCATGTAAGCATACAGAAAGTACCTACAGCCACGTTGATATATGGATGTCAATAGTAGACAAATAAAGTGAGGGTCTGATATTTAGGAAAACTAGACATGTATCTTTTTACAACTATAATGAAAAAAGTTGGACAATTGGAATTAGACTACTGATTTTTTTAAATTCAAATCTTTATTGGTACATTATGAACACACATCATCATCACTTTCAACATTGAGATTTTGTACAAGAATCTGACACGACTTTATTCTCATTTTATTTCCTTCACCCTGTCCTTTGACCTCCACCCCTATCTGTATGAGCTTTGTTTCCTTTTTTCTTTATTACTATCACATTCTTTTTTCCCTCATTATTTACCCCTATATCCTCTTTCCTTTTAAATATTTTCTATTTCACAATATCAACTATATATACCAGAACTCATTTACATTCTTCATTTTCTCAAACCAGAGAAAATATGCAATATTTACACATCTATGACTTATTTATTTCATTTATGAGGATATCCTCTAGGTACTGATTTTAAAACAAACTGTAGCGAAACGAGTTGAATGTAAGAGAGTGTATAGATGCAATATAATCTATGAATCAGGCAAAAACAATTCTATTTCTTTTCCAGCTGTTGCATTCAAGCAGTCCTATATGTCTAGCTTAGGGACTCTCCAGTTTTAAAGACATGTTAAAGTAATAAGAACACATGGCAGTTCAATAAACTCAAATTTTATTGAAGTAATTTCATTTATTCAGTTGGTTTACATGTCTAAATTAAACATAAAAACATAAAAATCTGCATATATAAATAGGCATTTCTTTAAAATAATAAGATTTGACAAGCCACAGAGTCAGATAGAGTGTGACCTCTGACACATGCTCCTGGCTCCAATGCTCTCAAGCTGGCCAATTGCATTTTGTATATTGTCAATTTCAATGATGACAGAGCTTCAAATTCATGTCATTTAAGTGAAACACCAAACCCTTCATAGAGATAGCAGCACTATGGCTGCATGAAAATTACTTTGAAAATTGCTTTTCTGGTATGGACATTGATATGTTGTGGAAAGTGCTACTTGAAGTTTTATTTGTTTATTTCATTATTTAGTTTTGTTTAGGTGCTGTGAATTAAATCCAAGGCCTTCCTACTGCACTACAGTTCACTGATTGTTCGTTTTGTTGTTGTTTCATTTGTTTGTTTGTTTTTGAGACAGGCTCTTGCTAAGTTGTTAAACCACCCAGGTTAAACTCAGACTGTGCCCCATTATGGAGTGCAATCATGATGTGTATATTTAATGTACCAATAAAGATAATTAAAAAAAAAAACTCAGACTGTGAGCCTCCTACTTCAGCCTCCAAGAGTATAGGAGTTACAAGAGTGCACTATTATGCATGGGCACTATTCAGTTTTGAACAAAATGATGTTTTACTATTCCCAAGAATTCAAGGTTACATCATTTTGACAAATATCTTAGTAAGTTTCCCATTGCTAGCACAAATTACCTGGCCACAGCACTGAAAGCAGTTTGCCTGACCATCATTTAGTAGGTTCAGTCCATTGTAGGTTAGCTCCATTGCAGAAACCACATAGATGAAAACTGTGATATGGAGAGAAGCCATTCATTACATGGCAGCCAGGAAGCAAAGAGAGAATTTTGGAACCCAGGACAAGAACACATCTTTTTAGGTCGCACAGCCATTGACTTGCTTCCAACTGGAACCAACTTCCTGAAGCACGTTCCACTACTGAATTCATCAGTGGGTGAACCCACTGATGAATACAGAACCTCACTTTACAAACACATCAAATTTAGAAGGCTGACAAATCAGTTCTAAATTCTAACGGCAGGAATATACTGAAATGTAGAGCCATGATGTTCTGATTGCTTAAAATTTTTGGTGTATTTCTAACAAGAAATTGTCATTGCAGAATAGTGGTGAATATGAGAAATTTAAAAACTTGGGTTTGAGTTATGTAAAACAATAAAGTAATTATGAGAGAAAGCAGGTTTACAAGTCTGAAAATTGATACACATTCCTATCACATTGAGGTGCCACTGTCACATTGTGCTCTCTTGGCAAGACCTACACTTAAGGAATGATAAACAGAGTCAATGGAAGGTGTGGAGTTTGCAGTTCATATACTTTTCTCAAGAAAAGTCTGTATGCTTAAATGGGAGTCTACAGGGATCCGAATAAGTTGCTTGCTTTAGTTAAGGAGAAAATCTGCCACAAGATGGGAGTGAGATGTATGATTTTGATTCCCTGCAGGATAGAAAAGCTGGTATCATTAGTATTAAAAACCCATCAACACTCAGCATGTTATTGAGGCTGTGGTTAGAAATGCTAAGTGATACTGACACACAAATATGTTCAGGGTCATTTGCAGAAGTAGCAGAGTCAGAACTACACAGTTTTATACTTGCTTCCCAGAAAATGAATTTTCAAAACAAAATGCTTCATTTTTGCAGGGAGAAAGTTCTACTTCAAGGTCACTGTGGATTTCAATTCTACACCATCTTTCATGAATGAAAACTCTACAGGAGACACAAAGTAAGGGAGCTGTTTATTTCACTGATAGTCTTTCAAATTGATTCTAGAGATTTCTGACAGAAAGTTAGGGGAATCTTGCTATTCTAGATCCGACCTTTTAGAGTGGCCACCGTAAAAGTGGGATGAAAGGGGCCGGGGATTTATCTCAGTGTTCTGGTATCTGTCTTGCAAGCTCAAGGTCCTGAGTTCAGTCCTCAGTAACCACATACCACAGTGCCGGGTGTGGTGATTCTCATTCATCAGTAACTAGTATCACACACTACAGTGCCAGGTGTGGTGGCTCATTCTTGTAATCCCAGCACTTTAGAGGAAGAGTCTGTAGGACTGGAGTGAGTTCGAGGCTTGCCTGGGATACCTAGTGAGCTCAAGGCCAGCCTAAACTACAGAGTCAGACCCTGTCTCAAAAAAGCAAAGTAGGGAAGCCAGGATTTAGTTCAATGGTTCTGGTGCTGTTTTACAAGCATAAGGGCAGGGGTTGGATCCCCCATAACCACACATAATACTGGGCATGGAGACTCAGGCCCAACAGCAATAGGACCACATACCACCGTGCCAGCAGTGGCGGCTCACATCTGTACTCTCAGCACTGGGGAGGCAGAGTCAGGAGGATTGCTGTGATGTGAGTTTGAGTCTGAGCTGAGGGCCAGCCTGAACTGCAAAGTGAAACCCTGTCTAAAAAAAAAAAGAAAAAAATGAATATAAAATGAATATGAATATAAAAGAATATATTCACCATATAAAAAGTGAATATGAGAAACCCGGGCAATAATTCCAAAATAAATTTATATTTCAAGTGGGAAATAACATATAACATCACATAATGCAGTTCACCTAACCAAAGTTCATTATTTTTTAAGTTTATATTTCAGCTGTAACTGCCTTATGAAACCTATCAATAAGAGTTTTATTAATTTAATTATAAATCTTTTACAGGCAAGATTCTCAGATAAATGCTGTATTTGGAATGCTTTGACTTAATACTTTAATATCTTAGCTCAATCCTTCCCACCACAGTTCTATACGCCTCTAAATTGCCATAATCTCTCCTTATTATGCCTCATTCATGAAAAGAATAGGAGCCTGAAAGGAACACAGTTTTGAAACTGCCAATTGTCACTACCAATAGCATGCAATATGCCAAAGAGCAGGTTATTTTAACTTTCTTACTTTTGTTCATTCATCTGAAATTAAGAACAGCAAGTACCTGGAAACTAATGTAATAAGCTTTTAAAATTGAGGATTTATCTTCATACCTAAGCTTCAAGCCATAAGTACAGTCATTCCTTGTTTAAAGTTCGAGTTGTTTTCCTACAACTAAGTCACTGGATGAATTGATTGTCAACTAAAGAATTGTACTACTATGTCCATTACAACATTCAGAACAAACAAATGATTGAAGAAAACTCTAATTTGATGACTCTGCTTTTACTTACATAACTTATATGCAGGACTACTATGTACAAAGTCATGTAAATCTATAATACTTACAGCACAATCAGTAAAATTTATAATATGGCATAAACAAAGTATATGGTTGTAAAAGATCTTGAAGCTCTATAACTAAGACATACATGACTGTATAAAAAAAGACATGTCAAAAGACCTAGAGATACATTATAAATCTCAATAGCCTGCCTTTGAAATTTATTCAGTCATTAAACAGGTAGGTAGTTAAATGAGAAATATCTCTCCTATTTTTTCTGTTAAGCATGAACTTTACAAAAACAGAAAAAAAGCTCTAAATAGTTTAGCAATAACTTAATTAGCTTATCTTCTCATTTCTTTTTTTTTAAATTTATAAACTAAGCAAGTCAAATCACTGTCCCCACAGCTAACAGAAATGGACATCAAGAAGATGCTAAGTGTAATAAATTACCAAGGACCATGGTGACCCAGAAATTCCTCCAGTGATACAAAGCACATCAAAAGGTGACCTCTGCCTGCCTAGAGACTTGACTACTGAAAGAGGCAATTTCTTATACATTCGCTGCTAAATCTAACAGAAAAACTAGCACACACTCCATGTTAGCTAAATTAACAGCCCTGTCAAAACTATTCCCACTGTTTTTTTTTTTCAAAATGTATACGAGTTAGAGCTCCATTGCATCTCAAAATTCAGGAAATTTCATAGCATGATTCAAAATTGTGTCTAGTTTCAATTTAAGAAAATGTATTGCATGGAAAGAGAGTTATCATGAATTTCTCTTAAATTACTATACTCTTTCCTTTGAACATACATGTCCCATCAGCCCTGGCATGTTCTGAGACAGCTCTGGAGGTATTTTCCATGTCTTTTTTGCACCATCATGGCTGCCTTCACAATCAATTCAAAAAATTTAGCTGCTTATGGTGCTGACCTTGAGGAAGAGCTGGTTGGAAACAGGGTGAGATCCACTGAAGAAAGTGGGTAGAGACTCGGGAATGTTTTTAGGAGCCCGACTTTTCATAGCACTCAGAGCACCCGTCACTGCATTTCTTACGTGAGGATCCTCACAAGAGTATCTCTAAAACTTTTTGCAAACTGTGGCTAGAATGATGAATTCAGTATGTTTAGATAGACAAGGAACTACTTTAAGGAAGATTAATGTTAACATATTTAGTATGTGACATATTTTAAATAATTTAGACATATTCAATACTTTTTGATCCACCCTTGCATCTACCCTCTCATATATAATGACTAGAAACAACACAAGAGTTCATAAGCCCTAGGATTTGATGGGCTTTGCATGAGAAAATGAATTTTAATCATTCCAAAAGTTATAACAACAGATTCTGGATTAGCTACAACTGAGAGTTAAAAGAATTTCAAGGTGTAACCAATAAAGTCTGTTTTATGCGGGCCAAGTAACTGGAAGCCAATTCAGCTAACGATGAACCCCATAATACAGTGGTGATGCAAACTTAAGTTGAACTATGTACCTTCTGTCTACATTAATATCCTTTCAGCTGATGAAATTCAGGAGCTTTTAATGAATTAAGCAACATTTTCTGGAAGAAGCCAGTGAACTGACTACTCTGATAAGACAAGATGACACATAACAGTGTGGTCATTCCAAGAGCAGTCACTGGATACATTCCCTACAAAAGACAAAGAAGAAGTATGACACAAAGAGTTAAAGTGTGTAATAGGGAAGGCTCATGCTGGCAATGTCAAAGAATATAAACTTCCAACATGAACAATGTGTCTTAGAATATGAATACGAACATATTGTTTCAGGAGCATTATGCCTTGCAAGAACAAACGAGCTATTTATTTGGAAACTTGACTGCATGAAAGTGTACTGCTGAAAGGACAATGTGTGTAGACATTGTGTATGTACATAAAATCTTTGAAAGTTTTTCAGCAAATTAGATATCCTTCCTGTACACCTACATTTAAGAAAGGAAACTAGCAATAGATTCCTAGGAGAAGGGCAGCTAGATGTTTTGCAAATGGGAAGGGAATCAAGAGATGAGGGAAAGAGAGAGGGGTGTGAAAATGGAAATAAAAATAATTAAAATGTGTTCTATACGTGAACCAGTACCTCACACTAAATTAAATCCTGATGTCCTGAAACCAAGTACTAATAAAAATAAAATATTTTAAGTATTAAGAATTTAAATTTCTCATGATCTCGGCTGTTTGGGAAAAAGTGCAATGATTATTCATGTCCGTGTTTGTATCCTCTTATTAAAAGGTGGGCTTCTTGTGGCATTTTAGATGGTTTTCATTGCTTAACCCTGTGCACATTCTTACTAATCAGAGAAATAGCAATTTATACAGTTCATGTTTTGATCTATTGCTATATAAATATGATGATCTTACTGCAACCACATGACCGAATGCTTATGCTTGCAAATATATGTATTTTATTTTTTCATTTATGTATAGAGACCCAGAGATTTCTGCTTTAAATATATTTCTGAAACATATCTTTACTCATACATTTTAATAAGGGTATTCTAAACAAACTTTGAAAATTATTTTTTAGTTATGTTTTCGAGTTTCAATCTTTTGGGATTTTAAACTTTAGGTATTTTGATCTTTCACAAATCAACATCTAGAATATGACATTAAAATTATATCCATATTCAAAATGTGGGTCAGGATGGGAAGGTTCTTAAATCTATCAAGCAGGAAATTTAGCAGAAGATCCAAAAAAGAAGACAGAAGTGGAGAACGTAGCTGAGTTTCAGCCCTTGTGTGTTTTGGGTGTCTCAATAGCATAAATATTTCTGAGCAACATTAGTTAAGGAAATTATCTACTCTGTATCTAAGTTAACATTTTAAAATATTTTTCTTTTAAATATTTGCATTTATTATTTTCATATTGCAGATCAAAATGATTAACTTGATTTAAAAGTTAATGTTTCAATAATTGTCTAAAAACTGACATGCACATTAAAAACTCAGTTTATGTTCCAAAACTATCTTAATGACAAAACAGATAAAAGTGTTCAAAAATAACAAAATGACTTATCAATATCTCAGACAATCCTGCATATAAAAATCAACAAGGAAATGTTAGCTAAACAAATTCAGTAGTATATAAAAATGTAAGCCCCTGAACCTAAATCCAATTTACTTCAGCTATACAAAAGTGGTTGAATATGTAAAATCAATATAAAGAAGTATATTGTATGCTCATTTCAATGTTTAAAAATATATTTCATAAAAATCAACAACATTGATGATAAAACTATCAGCAAACTAAAAATATAGGGAAATTTCCCCAACTATAAATACCTATACAAACAAGTTCTACAACTCACATCATAAGTAATAGTGAAAGATTATGAACTTTCTGACACATTTTTGAAAACTGAAAGTATGGTTACTCTTTAAGCTACCGTTCAATGTTTCTGAGCATTCTAGCCCAAACAATATGCTAAAAATAGCATAATGCATACCACAAAAGTTAAAACTCTTCTTACTTGTATATGTCATCTTCTAAAAATCATCCCAATAAACTAAAAGAAGACCAAACTTTTAAACGAAGTGTAAAGATGACCTAAATGGAGTTTCTGGATACAAGATCAACATGAATGCTGAATGCTGAATGCATTTCTATAAGTCCTTCCTCCAATTCAACACTATTTATAAATTCTCCAAAGAATAAGAACTACTTATAAATCTGAAAAGAATTAAGCTCGATATGGTAAAATTTACAAAATTTTGATGATGGGTAAGAAGATGTACACGAGAGATATATTTCATCTATTGGATGGAGGAAGGAGGTAAAGTCTCTGCAAATAAAAGTATTTTTACTGAAATTCCTATCTAATTAATCAGCACAGTATTTGTAAACAGAGATAGCTTATTAAAAATTCATTTGAAGAATAAAACTCTGGGATGTCAAAAGAAGTTCTGAAAAAAAAAATGAACTAAAAGGATCCTGTCTTCCCAGAGTTAAGATCTCAGGTATTGTAGTTAATATATGGTAACTGTACAGTATGTATTAGTACAGTACATAGCACTGTAAGGTAGCTTTAGTACACAACAGAACAGTTTACAGTTGGCAGAGGGAAATCCACATTAATCATTGTATTTGAATGGATAGCTAGAATTAGATCTAATCCGTTGATATTTTATAATGGTATTCAAATAATTCAATATGGAAACAATGTTTTCCATGAATTTTGCTGAAAATACTGTATACCCAATGTCATTACAAAAACAAATAAACAAAAAGATATTCTATTAAAATCACACTTCTTTCTAAGAAATTAACTCAAAGTGCCCATCAGTGAAATTTAAAATAAAAAATTAGGTATTTTCTCAAAAGAAACAATTCAAGATTTTATATTAAGTGAAAAATTCTGAATTGATACCCAAAGATATGAGTTAAATGAATAATTAATGTTTTTAGTTTCATAAAATTTTTAAATATTTATCCTATAAAGCCTGTTAAAAGAAAACAAAGAATTATAGCCTCAAAGAAAACATTTGTGAATTCATATTCACCAACTTTGTTATCTGAAATATGTAAAACTTTTCCTATTTGTTTTCTATCAACACCGAATTTTAAAACCAAATAGGAGAATTGTAAAATTATCACAAAATATAACTATTTCAGATAGGAGAATACACAGATATCAGAAAAGCATATAAAAACACTGTTCAACATCCATAGCCAGTAGGGCAAGATAATTATAGCCACAATGGCTATCATTATTCACCTATTCTAATGAATAATATTTTGAAACATAGTGATAACATGAAACACTGATGAGAAAACAGAAAATCAAGCTCAGCCACAAATTGATGGGAAGAATATAAAATAGAGTATGGCTACTCTAAGCGATACTTGGACAATTTCTTTCCAAATAATAAATGCTAACACTGCATTTTTCCATTTAAATAATATGTTTGACCTAAATAATCAATTTAGGGAAAGGATTAGGGCTGGATGAAGCAGGGATGGAGGGAAAGAGTGTAGCCCTCGGTGTGAAGAGGTAACACCGAGGGCTCTGTGGTGGTGGCTCGGTCTTGCTCTTTTTCCTGATTGGGGCTATATTTGCATGAAGACTCACATGATAAAACTGCACTGAAATGAACATGTTGGCCAACACACAAACGGGCAACGCACACAGGGAACATGGGAGTCAACTCTGACCGATTCCAGGGTTAGCAGGAGAATTGGGATGCCATGCTATAATTATCCAAGATTACCAATAGTCGGGAAACTGAATATGGTCACCTGACCTCTCTATACCTTACTCTATAACATATGGAGAATTATTTCAAAATAAAAATGGAGACAGAAAAGCATGCAAACTATTCAAGATCCTACGTTGATTGACTTACATGCTAAAGTTCTTAAAGTCAACATTGTACTCTATTGTTCAAACCGCTAGCAGCAGTGTTTCAATATAGCATGTGGAATCAAGTTAATACAATATATACGGATTCTATGATTTCATATGTGTACAGATCTACTGTTTCAGAAACCCTATATAAAAGTTGGTTTCCTCTTTCCTTTTCTGATTCAGTTTTCTGGGCTCACAAAGTACAAATTGTGTTGAAAACGAATTCTAGATGATATTGCAAATGTATCTATTTGCATAACTTCCAGGCGTTGCCGTCCAAAAAGGCTCAAAAGGGCAGTACTATATTTTTTTCTGATTTTAAGTACAGTTTTTTTAAAGTAATTGATATTTAAACAAAAAACTTTCTTTGCTTTAGCTTCAGTTACTTTTCCATTTAAAAGTGTTAAAGTTGGTCTTTGCTTGATAAGTGATTTTTCTTCCAAAATACCAGTTCTGTTTTCATTTTCTTTCTTTCTTTCTTTTTTTTTTTTTTCTTATCTCTCTTTCAAGCATGTAGAATCACATCTGCTTAACTCAGGAACTGTCGAGATTTCATGGGGATTTGGGGAGTAGGAGGCCTCTTGGCTTGGAGATCATTATTACTTTTTGATCTGCCTCTGGTAAGCACTCAGACAATTCCTCCCACACCTTCTACTGAAAGTTTTTTCCTTAGGCTAATTGACTGTTAATGGAAGATAAGTAAGGCATTTAAACACATCCGTATCTTCTCAGTATACAGATTTATGCCATCCTCTTTAAAAATAAGATTTAAGCAACAATTGCCCTGCTTTTTCTCTGTATAAAGGAGTTTGTGCAGTGTTTGGAGGCATATTTTATTGTGTACTTGAGTTCTTTCATACCCAGAAGTAAATTGCTAAAGTTGAAAGGTCACTGATAGAAAGAAGGTAAGTTTTATATGTAACTAATACATACCAAGATTTTAGATGAAAAATATTTTGATTTGAAGACAGACAACTAGGAATTTAAATCTTCTTTGTTTGTGTTAGTAGTGTAGTAGGGTAAGTATGTATACCTAATATCTAATATCTAATCCAGCCTTTGGCTTCTACAATATAGCAATTTTAAAGTGACATATAATAAAATTGGATTTTGTGAATAAACAAAGTTCATTTAATTAGACTTCTTTCAGATTTTCTATGAAAATATCTAGTCAATAATGAAGAGAAGTACAATTTCTGTTTTCTATCTCCTGCTTTATTGCTCTGTTTTGTCCACTGACATCTGTTAAAAGATAGAAAATGCTCAATGTAAAATAAGGTGAAAGGGGACAATGTTGAGATTGTAACAAAAAAGTAAGGAAACAAATTTTATGTATATGGGGGGGTGGTAGGGTGGGTAGGGCTATGGGAAAAAATGAGAATTAAGTTGTGTCTTATACTAGTACAAATCCCCATTATGGAGTGCAATCATGATGTGTATATTTAATGTACCAATAAAGATAAAAAAAAAGATGGATCAACGAGTGACAGTGTAACTCTTAGACACAACTTCATTCTCCACACATAGTTATCTAATTTAATTGTGTGAAAATACACACTGTAGAAATGGGAGATTTAGCTCAGTTTCACAATGCCTGCCTGCAAAGCGTAAGGTCCTCAGTTTGATCCATGGTGCCAAAAACAGAAAAGAAAAGAAGCATTTTATGAGGCATAAATAATTCAATTAATTCCAGCAAGCATTCATTATCCTGTGAACTATTTCATAGCCATTCCTTTCTTCAGGTTACACTGCTATTGAGTAACTATCAATACTACCCATCATTATGCCCCTCCTGATTTTTCAATATGCAAGTCACACCTTTCATCTCTAGAACTTTCTCAAAAAACAGATCTGATTATGATTCTTTTTAGAAAAGAACACGGGAATGACGTGGAATCTCAACATTGTTTTCATCTACATCCCTTGAATGACCAGTAATGTTGAACATTTTTTTAATGTTTATTTGGTGCTTTTACTTGTCTATGTCTCTTCTGGTTCCAAATAAAGTTTTGGATTGTTTTCTCTAGTTCTGTGAAATATGCTATTGGGATTTCAATTGGGATTGCACTGAATCTATATAGCAGTTTTGGAAATCTAGCCATTTTCACTATATTGATTCTTCCCACCCAGGAACAAGTAATATCATTCTATTTTTTGATGTTTTCTTTCATTTCTTTTTTCAGAGTGCTGCGGTTTCAAATTGTTCCTCAGTTTCTCTTTCAGTGAGTATGTTGTGCATACACAGTAAAGCTACTGACTTGAATGTTGATCTTGTTTCCAGTTACTCTAGTGAATTTAGATATTAAGACTAGAAGTCTTTTGCTGAAATTTTTTGGGTTTTCCACATAGAGTATTGTGTTATCCACAAATAACAACAACTTAACATCTTCCTTTCCTAGCTTTATTTCTTTTATTTCCTTCTCTTGTCTAATTGCTATAGCTGATGTTTCCAGAGATATATTAAATGGAGTGGTGATAATAGACATCCTCATCTTGCTACTGAAGAATGGCTGCTACCAAGAAATCAACAAGCAACAAATACTGGTGCGGCTGTGGGAAGAAAGGATCCCTCCCCTACTGTTGGTGAGTGTGTAGACTGTTCCAACCACTGGGGAAATCAGAGTGGAGATTCCTCAAAATACTGTGATAAGAGGTCCCATTTGGCCCATTATTCCCTTGTTGGGTATCTTTGAAGTTAAATTAAAAGGATCATATCACAGCAACATATGCTCATCAGTGTTTTTATCAGCACAGTTTTTTATAGCTAAACCTTGCAAACAACCAAATGCCCATTAACTGCTCATTGCATAAAAATGTGTTTTTAAATAAAATAAATAAATAAATAAATAAATAAAAATATACAATAAATAATAATATTTAAATAAATAAAATGGAGTATTACTCAGGTGTAAAGAAAGATAAATTAGAGACATTGACGACTAACCGATGCATCTTTAGGCTATACTCTTAATTATAATAAATAGGATACACATATGAAAATACTGAATTGTTTCTCTGGCATGAGAAACTCGAAGTGTAATTAAGTACTAAAATGTATGATAGATATTGTGGAACACTAATACAATGTTCAAAGGGGAAGGAGAGCCAGGGAGAGGGGAAGGTGAAAGTAAAGAAGGAAAAGAAAAATGAGAAATGAAGGAAATGAAAACAAAGTTTACGTATATCAGGAAAGCTGGAAGGGCTTAGAGGAAGAAAGGGGAATGGGAAAAAGATAAGAAACAAGATATATCATGTAAAGTTACAAATTCCTTATGATGCATGGGACCATAATGTACACCTAACACACACCAATAAACATTTTTTATTTGTATTGTTTCAAATAATTCAACAAATAAGAGATAGGTGTGAAGCTAGGACAGTTATACCCATTCTGTACATGGCAACTCTACTAGAGAACTGGATAACATTTTAAAATAAAATACACATTTTTTTGAAGAGCATGAAATGACACAAGGATTTTAAATAAAATATGCAACCTTAAAATAATCATTCTTATAAAATCAGTCTTTGGATTTTGAACTCTCTTCTCAACTTATCACCAGATCCTAAAGCTCTTCAGTAAGCTCTCCATGTCTTCATGGTAAGATCCTTCTTTTGTACTGTGTTGCCTAAACTATGTCTGCTCTTTTTGCATCTCTGACTTCTCTCTCTGTCCTCTCTGCCTAGAGCATTTTCTAACTTTGAATTGTTACTTGCTACTCATTCTTTTTTATCTTTATTTGTACATTAAATATACACACCATGATTGCACTCCATAATGGGGATTTGTACCAGTATAAGACACAACTTAATTCTCGTTTTTTCCCATAGCCCTACCTACCCTACCACCCCCCCATATACATAAAATTTGTTTCCTTACTTTTTTGTTACAATCTCAACATAGCTAAAAATTTATTTCAAACTCCATAAATTGTATCCATGCTTCCTCTGTATCTAAAACTTTACACCATAAATCTCAGATGCACATTTTATATTTTAACATGAGTATTTGTGTATTTTTTATTTCACTTATGAAAACCTTGAAGGAAAAAGTCATATGTTATGATTTTCTGGCTCTCTGATATTTTATCACATGGTCAAAAGTCACAAACTTTAGTACTGCTCCCTCCAGTGAACGAGCTTAGAATCCTTTTCCTAAATGTGGGTCTTACTTTGTGATTCTCACCCAATATACTGTGTGTAATGGGACTAACAGGTGAACTTTCACATTTTATCTATAATGAATGTCAGGACCTGGAAATGGTTCACCACCATGATACCATGACAGGAATGTAAAATGTGTGGGCCACTCTGGAAGTAAACAGTGGATAGAAATTGGTGTGACTTTGCAAAGAAGAGAACTGGTGGGTTTAAAAGCCTTGCGGAAACTAGATAGAAGGCTGTGCACACAACCTGAAAGGAAAGTCAGAAAAAACTCTCCTGTAACTTAGAAGAAAGAAAATCTTATAACAGCCAAAAGCTTAGCAAAAATCAATACACACCAAAGTTTGGAAAACAGAAATGTCCCTAATCAACTGGGATACATGGACCTTTCTAGATCAAATGTTGAAGAGGTTATTTGAGTTATTCTCGATGCTTATGCTGAAGTGTGAGAAGAAACCAGCCATAAGTGCCATTGAACACAAAGGAGTGAGAATTAAATTGCTTTGAAAATTCTCAATTTTTATAGTTGGAAAATCATGCCAAGAAAACATGCTCTGAAGAAGAAATTAAAATAGGGCTGTAAAATCCTCATTATAACCTTGTAATTATCTAAGGTGCAAAAAACAGCATATGTGTGACTTTTCGTGCATTAAGAGGTAAGCCAACCAATTTTAAAATAATTATATTCTTAGAAATAGAGCCAGCATGAACTGAAAAGTATAGTGTAAACTGTATTATTTTTATCCAGAATAATTTTTACTCTCAAAGTTCTTTGCTCTGGAAGAAGAACTTCATCTATTTAACTTTTTATTTTTATAGTTTTACTTATATTGGTACATAATGGTGCCATGCACTTCAGGGAACTGGCACATGTGCACATTGCATTTCACTTCCTTTGTGTCACTTTCCTTTTGCTCAGTTTTGATTTTCTTGCATCAGATGCATTTATTTATCTTATAAAACCTTAAAAACTATATATATATATATATATATACATACATACATACATACATACACACACAAACACACACACACGCATACACATACAGATTGGAAAACAAACTACTGAACCAAAGAACATATAAAATGTGGAAGATAATTGTACCAAGCCAAGGTCCACTTTTAGAAACTTTAAAACATTCTACCAAGAATACAACGTTCAGATTTCAAGGAAAAGAATTCTTCCTATACTAACCTGTGAGGAATTGAAAACTGAAGCCTTCTGCCAACTGATGCCTATTAGACAACAGAGCCACATAAGGTCCTCTGGTGCAGCCCAGACACATTTTAAAGCACCTGGAACTCTGGCTGCTTTCTTGACCTAGCTTCCTGCAGCACTCAAACTAGAACCACTTGTTAAGTACCATTATAGCTTGAGAAAAAATATATAGAAATTATAGTGTTATTTCATTAACTCTGTCCTATAGAAAGTGACAAAATTTCTTTTCTCCCCTAATATGTCATTTGCATGCATTTTCATCACTTACTCATTCTTCGTTGGTAGAGAAAGGATGAAGAATATGAATGGAAGATGCCAAAAGAAAGGAAACACTATTTCCACTATTGTCATGAAAAAGTAAAGATTTGAAATTAAAATAAAGAGCACTGAATATTTTGACAGAAGGTATCACAAGCAGTATGATGGGCAGCTGGACACTTGTTAACCACACAAGTCTCCCATGATGAGATGATCTAAGACGAAAGGACTAAAATAATCAAGGAATTTTGGAGTCAGCTTAGTAAAGTGCAAAGATTCATCAGCTACTACACACAGTTAATGAAAGACAGACTACAGCTGCAGTTTCAACGTAGATCCAGTTTCAGTATTCCAGAAAAGGGAACTAAGAACTTTAATTACAGAAATGTGTTAGTAAATCATAAGGATGTATGAATCCAATCAATTTTCAGAAAGAAACAATAAAAATGTACATCAATGAAATGTCAAGACAAAAGAAGACATGAAAATATATTACTTAATGGATTCCAGAGTGATAAAAACCCTGACAATCTTTGAGAAGTTGGTATGATAAACTGTTTTTATAGTAATAGTAGTAATAATCCTAGTAAACTTTTATAATGATCCAATCTAAAAAATGTCTCCAAGATTATATTAATAGTTCTACAGGCAAATGTGTGTATTCCCAGTAAGCCATCTGTTGTGAGCAGTCCTACTCCACGCAGTGATTGTCATATGACTTCTCCCAATGGTAAGTAAAGCTTTGTGGTTCTTTGATTTCAAAGGCTTGAGTGGGCCAAAAAAGTAAATAAATAAGGTAGACATTTGTGTAAGAGAATTTAGGGGACAGTCCTTATAGAGCACAAATAATTTCCACTCCATTTCACTGGCCAATCAGATAGCCACAGAATTCATCATCCATCAAACGACTTCAACTGCATACCTATCTACAAGTGCACTGGGAAATGTAGTACTCCTAGGAAAAAGAGAACATGAAATATTGGTGAGTGTGAGAAGGGTGTATTTCAGATTTCAAGTACAAAAATTCAGACTTTACATAGAAAGGAGGAGTGGTATGTAATTCAGGCACTAGGAGGATATCGTCCAAATTAAACACTTGTTTTTATATGGCTTATTTACAAATGTTTGTTCTTGTAGGATTCCTTACAATCTAACATCTTATGGACTAACGTTATTTTAGAAAATGACTCATTTCATTTGTAGCCAAGTATCTCAAGTGATTTTCTCATCCATTTGTTGTACTTCCTATTCATTTCTTGTCCTGTCTTGCTATTACCTAGTATCTTGAGTATAGAGCTCCTGTAAATATTTTCTTTGAGCTGATTATTTCCAGTCTACTGTCAGTCCTTCTGAATATGGCATAACATGTATTTCCAATAACTTTATTTTCTCTATATTATTTTGTACTCTTACACTATCTAAACAAATACCGTGCTCTTCTACAACATGTGCATGCTTGAAGCTATTTAAGTACCAGCTTCCTATCAATTATATGCATTACCTCATTTACTTAAAAGCATAACCATTTTTACTTTTGGACCACTAGCCAGGGAAACAATTGATAATCTGTATGCATGTGTGTGTGTGTGTGTGTGTGTGTGTGCGTGTGTGTGTGTATCATGTGGTGTGTATGCTTTCTGTGAGAAGATATGTGTGTGTGTGTGTGTGTGTGTGTGTGTGTGTGTGTGTGTGTGTGTGCATGTCTGTGATGAGCAAGTGACCTCTGAAATTGTGACTTTTGCCAGTGGGAGTGTGGAAGCATGTCAATGATATCCAAACAGGGAAAATAATGACCTGTATTCTTAGACCTTGAGAGTGTTATTTTGCCACTCTCCTGACATTCTCCATGACTGTACCTAGTCCATGGCTTGCCCTGGAGCTCATTTCACCAAGGAAAGCACATAGGATTTCTTTACATTTAATAAAATTCAATTACAGACTGGTTCCAGAGCTTCCTACCCTACAAACACATGCAAATGATGAATTAATGGTGTGTTCCTTGATAGCTATAAAGAGTTCTGGAAATTTTAAGTCTTCATTTTAAAGATCAACATGTCTATTTACAAGATAAAAAACATCAAAGAATGCCATGGACTGCATCAAGTGTATCCAGACACATCACATTTAGAACTCTTTAAGTTCTCTGTAGACTAAATAAGGCAATATCAGATATAGGGACTAATCTGGCATGACACACTATATGTGTTTGAAAATCTGTCTCTCTTTTGTGTCTTTGTCTCTCTCTGTCTCTATCTCTGTCTCTGTCTCTCTGTCTCTCTCTCTCTCTCTCTTTCTTTCTCTCAACCTCAGAAAGAGTATACATCTAATTTACACTTCATTTCTAAAGATTTGTCCAAAATTTTAATGGAGAAAAAATCCCCGAGTTAGAATGTCTCTACCAAATATGGTTCTTATTTAAAATATAAGGAATCCATTGCACTCATTTCATTCACTGTAGCTAGTAAATTCTCTAAATAATACAACATATTTATAGAAAAACATTAGCAGGAAATTTTTTTATTTTTATGTAAATAAAAACAATCAACCAAAGCACTATTATAATGAGGTTAATTATACCATAGATTAGAAGCAGACATTAATTACTAAATACACTTTAAAAATGACATCTCCAAATTGCAGTCATACAATAGCATATATGCTTTAGTATGTACAGAGATTTCAAGCTAATAAAATTGAAATTCAGGTTATGAAATAACTGAAAGATAGTGTATGATTGAGAAATAATAGCTCTATTAGCATTTCCTTTCAAGAATCCATGAGGATTTTCAGTCAATTTACTTAGTGGCTATAACTGTCATTGACATATGCTTTACAGGAGTGTATCTTAACAGTTTTCCTGAGGAACAGACATTCTGGTGATTTTCCTCTTTTGTGCATTAAATATTCAGAGCATTTGTACTGTTGCTATAAAAATTAGAATGCCATTTTCAAAGATAGAGCTAGAGGGAAATTATTGCAACCAGAATCCTGTGGTTACTAATAGAACTTAATCAATACAAAAGTACCCATGGGTGGTTTCTTAAGTGTATTACTTATGCAAAAAATTATTTTTTCCCAAGGGCAGTGATTATGTCTTATCTGTATCCTACAAATCTCAAGATGCTGGTTCTGACCAGCTTTTTGGAATAACAAAGGTGCTGAGACTTGTTATTTTCCTGATAGACCAAGCTCCAACAGCTTATTTGAAGTCTCAAAACTTCAAATTACATTCACTTTTGCCTGACTTCTTTCCATATTAGGAAAAAGATTAGATGAAATATATTAAAATTTTAAAGGATAAATTGATTTTCCTGTGTAATTTTGAGGATGTCTTCAGATGTTTCAGTATTTATGCCTTACACTGGGATAGTAACTTATTGTTTGCATTTTTTTCTAAATAAAACTGGAGTACATTTGTAAATGCATGGTTAAAAAGAAAAATATATTAATTCTTTGTGTTACATTTTTAGTAGATTATCAAAGCTATTTTCCTTGTACAGTGATATTTTTATATGTGTTTTCTTTATTCCTTATGTGTGACTTTGTAAGTGATGATGGTATTAAAATAGAAAGTATCCTTTGGAGCTTCACTCTGAAAAACAGTTTGTGAAAAGTAACATTCTAAGGTATAAAGTTCTATTTTCACAATAATCACCATTAGTGCATGTTTATAGTTCATATGTTTGTATTTGGAAGGGAAAAATGAACTCATAGAAGAAATTTCTGTAACTCTTTATTCCAGTTTAGAAGCTTGGAGATCACTCACAATGTATTGCCTAAGATCAATTTATAATGAACAACACAGAGAATATCCACACTCAGGTTTCACAATTCACATAAATATTATGGAAAAATTATTTTCAGAATAATGGTGCTTCAAAACCAGCCCTCTGAGGCAGTAGGAATGCTGCCTGAAGTTTGTACCCTTAGGCAATATTGAAAATACACAAGATTAAGCGGTTAAGTAAGATATTTAGAATAAGGGAGCAGCGGAGAGGTTTCTTCTCCTGACTATGAGAAGACACATATTTTGGTTTCTATTTTATGCTATGTGCTGTTCACTGCATCAGTCACTGGCCAGCACTCATACACTTACATTTCCTCTTATTAATAACACTACACAGTACTTCAGGAAGCAGAGAGATATGGTCTTATCTCGATGAGTGCTATTGTATTAACATGACACCTAGGCAGAGAAAGGCATGTTTATCAAGACCTACTGCAATGTTCATAATTAAACTCATGCTAAAAAGAAGCAAATTTGTTATTGCAAAATTTATGTGCTCTTGTCAAACTATTCTCTGCTTTTCCAGTTTGGTCTTGGACTCTTGGTCCTGGTACCTTGGTCTCTGACACAGTGGGGTCAGTGTCAGCAGTTATCATGAGGAAAAGAGAATCAGGGTATTATGAAATTTTGGGAAGTCCCACAGGATCCAGCTACAGAGACTCCACCTCTTTGTCCAGGGTAATTGCGTGCTGCCTTCGCTCTGCCTGGCATTTCCCCCACTAACCATGTCAGGCCTGGATCGTGCTTTGCTTTGTCTGATTCTCTTCAGTGTGAGTCAGTGAAACAACAGAACCAGCAATCCCTTATCTTTATTAAACAATTAAAAAGCAACTCTGGTAAGCATCCATCTGTGCTCCCTCCCTCCCTTCCTCACCAAAGATATATTACAGCACTTGGAAGGAACAGTTTGTCTCCTTGAAAGCAGAGGACAGTCAAGGATACCAGGTCCCGTAGTCTTCTCTTTTAGCTTACCACTGGATAGGCATGAGGAAATAAAGATGATAGAAATCAATGAGGATGCATGTATACTCTAATATGAAATCATATTTTACCAATTGATAAAGTGTCTTTTTCTTCAGGAGGTCAATTTGTTTTCAAATCTATTATCTTTTTTATGATTACAACAGCCTTTAGCGAAAACAAAAAGCATGCTATTATTTCAACCTCTAAGAAACAGAGGCAGGGACTGATAAGGAATTCACTCCAGATTGTGTGACAGCCACAGTGACAAAAGAGACGTTTAAACCTTTGCACTCTGTACCTGATTGTCTGGTCAGGAAGTTCTTTTGCCTCCGACTATGTATTTTTTGAAGACAATGTTTTCAGTGAGCAAGTAATTTAAAAAGTTAAGAAAGGTCTAAAGAGGCTAAACTGCAGGAGTGGCAAAGAATGGAATATGTAACCTAACCTTTTGTCAGTTCATTTCCAAAGGCACAGACATACTTTATAAAGAACAACAGTGCGTGCAAAGAAATGACCTCACTTTATGGCACATGCAAATTGTAATCTTCTTGTATCTCTGTATCTGTATTTAATCTCTAGTTAGAAACTCCAGTCTTAAAGTCATATGGTAACAAAATATGAATATAATATAAAAATATGAGATGTATACCACTGATTATCAGCCACATTTATACACATGATATTGCCATTATTTGGGTGAAAGAATTAATTTAAACATTTCTTCTGAGAAAAACATGAACATATATTTGGTAAGAGTGTATACATGGATGCAAACTCTAGGATGTAATGAAGCATTTTACTTTATAGAAGGGAAAAATATAGTCACAAAGGTGAAGTAGCTGTCAAAGTTCTATCACATCTTGTATTCTATTAATATACATTTGTCTATATATCATAGAATAATTATTAATAGATATTTTTGTTTCATATGATATAAAATGTAAGTTTGAATATAATAATGAAAAGAAAATTGTCGTTTTATAGGTTGCTGAGAAAATCTGTTGAACAGTGGGAAATCAGTTTCTTATGAAATAGTATATTTCAGAATTATCTTTTTTCTCAGAAGATGTTTTTCTTTGTAAGCAACAGGGAAACCAAAGCTATAATCTCTCCCTGTCTTTGTATGCATTAATACATACATGCGGGGGGCCGGGGATTTAGCTCAGTGGTTCCAGCTCCTGTCTTGCAAGCCCAAGGGCCTGGGTTCGATCCCCGGTAACCACACACAATACTGGATGTGGAGACTCACGCCCAGCAGCAATTAGTACCACATACCACAGTGCCGGGCGTGGTGGCTCACACCTGTAATCCCAGCACTCGGGAGGCAGAGGCAGGAGGATTGCTGTGATGTGAGTTTGAGGCTGAGCTCAGGGCCAGCCTGAACTACAAAGCAAGACCCTGTCTCAAAAAACCTAAAAAAAAAAAAAAAAAGAAAAAAAAATACGTGCATGTGTTTGTGTGTTCCTACTGTATATTAGCTTCTCAGAGGCAGTAGGAATGTTTTCTTAAAGCACAAACTTATATGGAAAAATAGATGATTCCGAGTATCAAAATAAAGGGAAAAATTGAAACTGACATAAACAAAGGTACAGACACAGCCAACGTGCATTCAGGGAACTCAAACTGAAAGATTTGAAATACATAGCTAGCATGTCTGTAAACACAAAGGTAAATTAAGTTTTTAAATAAAGATTATTATAACAGGAAGTGGAAGCAGGTTGGAAAAAATGTACAAAGGAAAGTACTGAGAATAGGAAGTCCAGAAAAAAGTATTTGAAAAGAACAAAGTGGAAGTGGGAATTTGAATGAAGGCAAAGAGAGTCATCTGCAATAACAGTTAAGGGTTTGAATAGGAGATTTTTCTGGTGGGAAGCCACCTGGGAATAGCACGGCGGTAGGAAGGATAGGCTGTGACGTGGATGAAGATAATAATGTACCTTATGTATTAACTTTAGGCTACAGGTGGTTTAGTGAGTTAGAAGTGTTCACATGGTGGCTGGATTGAGGGCTGAAGTGAGAGGAATAAAGAAGGAGACTAAGATTTGAGCATCAGCACTTTTGTGCTGGTATGAGCAACTATTAAGAAATTACTGCTGGAAACGTGACAAAAAAATGTCAAGGACAGAATCCTGGAGAATACTGAGATGTGTTAATGCACGTTGAAAGTGGGGAGAGTAAATTAGATTAAAGTTTTATTTTTAGATTCATAGGTGGTAAACTAGCCAAAATGACTTCCAGGTATTCAGAGGAGGAGAGCTTTTTAAGAAATAGAATGAGAAATGTGGACAATTGTGTTAAGCAGCGTCAGAAAGGCTGATGAGTGAGTAGAGAGCATTTGATTTGCCAGTTTTGAAGCCATTATGGATTTAATAAAATTATTTATAGAGCAATGGGGAAGGAATACATTTACCCAAATTATTTTATATGCAAAATGGATATAATAAATTTAAAAATCAGCTAACAACACTGCTGATAGTGGATTTAAAAGCTGAATCTTATGTCAGAAATAGAGAAATTCATCAAAGTCATAGTAAAGACAGTAGAGTTCTCTTAAGGGAAAAGGTGATAATTGTTCCCAGTGTTGTGTAAATGAAGTGATATCTTTATAGAAAGGACATAAAAGAAACTATCTTAATCTACTCATTTTGCTTCTTTTGTGTTTTTGAGATTTATGTCTTTCTCATACATTGCAATCAACATAAGATTGCCTTTGTGAAAACCAGCCCAAGACTTGTGCATATTTCCCTAAATAGAGGGCAGGTCAAATACTCAGAGGAGGGCAGGTCAAGCACTCACCGTGTCTTGTTGACCACACTATGTAGAGATATGACTGTGTCATATAAGAAACATAAGCACTAGTCCTAACTATGATAAGCAGATTCAGCAACCAGTGGGTAAAAGACCTTCATATTTTAAAGATTTCCTTGTGGGGTTTTTTTTGTTTTACAAAAAAGTTGAGGATTGAATGATATGCAAGTATTTCAATAACTCAAAACATTTATAAATCACCAAAATAAGTCACAGGTAATTTTCTTCAAGAGTAATTGTCTTGGATTCAGTTGTATAACTTTCAGCTGAAATGCATTGAAATGTAAATCTATCCAATGTGCACAATTTAAATATAGAGTTTGATGAATTTTGCTGTACCCACATAGACAGCACTTGACCAAAAATGAAACATTTTATAGAATTTAATATTTTTTCTTTTCCCACCTTGATAGCTTAAGGTTCCTACCCATCTCACACACTGAATCAAACAAGAACTTAGCTGGTATTTATTTATATTTATTTGAAAATTGGAAATAAAAGATTTTTTAAAAATAAACATATAATTATGTCCAAGGACAACCAAGAATTTCTGAAGTCATTCTACTTGGTCTGATCTAGGCCCACAACATCTCTCAGCTGACCTTGATCTACATCATCTCAATCATTCCCAATTCCATAGCAACCAATTTCTGAGGAATTTTATACTCTAACCTGATCACTTCATAGCTCAGCTCACATCCTTAGATTCCCAAAACTCTTCAATGAATTTCTGTGGTTTCAATTCTGGGACATCCTCTTCCCTAGGAAGAAAATTTCAGATATTGTACCAGTCACTTATATTTTCTCAGGGATTAGTGTAATTTTTGGCTTGTAATCCAATGCCTGAAAATAATGAGCATATATATGTACATATTTCCAGCTCCGGAGTTATTTACTATACAAACGCATACATACCTAGTGGAATACTATTGTGCTAGGCAAATATGGTAGAATGTTACAGATTTTATTTTATTTTATTAGGTTTTTTGAGACAGGGTCTCACTTTGTGGTTCAGGCTGGCCCTGAGCTCAGCCTCAACTCACATCATAGCAATCCTGCCTCTGCCTCCCAAGTGCTGGGATTAGAGGTGTGAGCCACCATGCCCGGCACTGTGGTATGTGGTACTGGTTGCTGCTAGGCGTGAGTCTCCACGCTCAGTATTGTATGTGGTTAACCAGGGATTGAACCCGGGTCCTTGCGCTTGCAAGACAGGTGCTGGAACCACTGAGCTAACTCCCCGGCCCTCTACAGATTATTTTTTAAGCTTATTTCTAGTACCATACAATAATGTGGACTTGGACACAGTACTTGAATCTAGGTTTACTAATTTATAAAATTATCCAAAAGTCCCTTTGAAAAGTTCATTTCCATTACCACATAAATAAAGTATTTTTCCTATCAACTATTACCCTTTCAATGTCTGTGGGATCAACACTTGATAGATGAATCAACTATGTTTGGATTTTAATTGTGTAATTATAAAATGGAGGTGAAGCTAAAGTATATGTGAGTCAAAAAAATAACTATGTTTTCCAAATGGGTCATGAATTTCTCTAATGCATGGATTTATTCTTTTAAAAGCAATGATGTTCCACAAAGTTACAGTGCCATTAAAAAAATTTAAGATGTCACCACATATTATAATGCTACAATTTAGCAAAAAGAACCGAGACATTCCAGATTATAATGACACATCTGACAGAAATTGAATTTTATATGAATCATCCTAACAACATAAAAGAAGCTCTATAAACAAAAATTACCTCTTTTGTTCTTCAGTGAAATATTAATAAAAATTTGAAGGAAAATTGTCAGTTGGATTTGACAGCCTAAATACATATGTCTTTAGAAAAAAAAAAGGGCTTAACCAATGCTTTTCTTAAATCAAATTTATTTCAAATATTATTATTAATTATAATTATTTGAAATTTTAAAATCCCTGGTTCAAAGTTACAATATTAAAAAGAGGAAAAAATCAGAGTTGAATAAATGTAAAATACAGACTACTAGTTTATAAACCTTTATCCACTGAATCTCACTGTGATGAAAATATTTCTTGCATTGTTGATTGGCATGAAGTTTATTATGATCCTACAGAATCCAGTGGGTATATTGTTCTCAGCACTCGTAGTTACATGAAGTATAAAAATTGATCCCTGTCCTAAGATAGTTATGACTTAATTAACAACAGCAACTCTGCTCCCTTGAAGATTCACAACGTGAGTAGCAGTTATCTTAGTGCAGCAGGGTCCAGACAGTCATAGAGGCTGTAAGTGCTACATCTTCAACATTCATAACTATAATGCTTAATTTGATCTTACATTTTCTCAAACTACTTAACCCAATGACCTTCATTTTTCTTCACTTCATTTAGCAGCAGATTTAGATCAGTGGCTTATCAACACTTTGAACTCTTTACTGCATAAAAGTTTGAATTTTCAAAGTTTTTATTCAGTTTTTCACGTAATCATGAGTTTTTCTCATCTAACTTATTGGTCTCTTCCTAGCTACATGCCTTTCTCTGTTTTATATAGATCGCATAGCCACTACATAAATATATTTAAGGGCAAATTAACTATTTGGGAGGGCCCAGAATCAGGTTTGATATAAAATATTAGATTTACAAAGTACAAACCACAAATTATGTTACAAACTATTTCTCCAGAATCTGGAATGGTCTAGCAGGAGCCGTCGACATGGCATGTAAATCAAAGGGAATCACATCTAAGAGAGAGGTTTAAATAGAAATTGTTTCAGCCTATGTCACAGCATGTTTAGTGTCTACAGCCTGTAAACTTTACCTCCCTTAGACTACAGGCTGAAGTCACAGGGCAAAATTATTCACACTGAAGTAGTGTTAGCAAGATTGTTTTAGACATGGAACAGGAAAATAACTTCTTCCTGACTCTAACGGTTCAGTTTGCTGTGTTATTCTTGCAATTATTCAAAAAAGTTCCTTTGACTTTTCTCTATGCAAATTGCCCAGACTATGAATATTGTAAAAATACTACCCAAAGTCTAAAAGTAGTAGCTACTGTTACAAAAAGTGCAGATAGATTTCAGAGAAAATATCCCCTGGGATCAGAATAACCAAGGACAAGCGCCATTTAAAGCACACAGTGGGATATGCACTGCTTATATACCATTAATATACCATGGTATAGGAGGGATTTAGACAGGTGCATATTCTTGCATTCAAAAGTTGTCCTGGAGCAATTCTCCAAGGACCCCGAAGGGTAACTTTATATCTTGTTTCATTAGACATCTCTGTTCTGCATGTGTTTTGGCTATTATTATTACTACTATCTGTTGTCATAAAATATTTCCTTAATAAAAATAGATATGGACAAATAGGTACAGAATTTTTTCCAGAGTCAGTTGAGCTTCAGGAAGACTAAGAATAAGTAAGTGATTTTCAGGTGAACAGAGAAGAAACACAAGCTGAGCAGAGGAGCAGTTATGACTCACCTGCAATATTTTTGGGGGAAAGGAAAAAAAGGTGTAGTTAAAATAGGCGTGCAGATCAAGCAGAGTGCTATTTCCTATGGAGAATATTAATAGGCTGTAAGACTGATAAGTTGCTCTTCTAACTAAATAGAAAGAAACTCTGCTAATGTTTTTCTGTTTATATAACTTAGGAAATATTTTTGTTCACTGAAGCACAAGTGAGAAGGTCACTGAAGAAAAAGTTGAGCAGGCATGAATAATACAGTGTGAATCATATTGGTTTCTGCATCTGTGGGCTGGTTTGCTTATGCCATATACTTGCTGTTTACTCAAGTCAGGCAGGTGGCATAAATGAGGGATGTAGGCATTGTGTGGCAGCGCCAAATTGGACAACAAATGTTCCTCTAAATGTATAAGTCTGACTCACTTCCAACTTTCAGTTCTTGTGCTGCAATGTGTAGCTTATTGTTTTCAAAATAATTTGTAATCTAAGTTTAAAATTAGAATTTCCAATTTCTAAATATTGCAATGACTGTATTTTTATTGTGTTGCTCAAAATTCCAGTGATTTACATTTGCCCAAGGATTTCCAGAATGTGACTTCGTATATGGATCCATCTATCCATTTTCCAGTCAACCCACTTATCCATCCACCCCCATCCATCCACCATCCACCCACCCAGACTTCCATCCACTCACCATTCATCCACCTTTGTCATCCATTGTTAGAGACTTACTGATTAAATATTTCCACAGCATCATGAACTTTTGTAAATATAATGAAGTCTTTAATGATATATAAAAGAATACATGACAGATAACAGTTTGAAAGTTAGGTCAGAGATGTAGATCAGCGGTGCTGTGCCTGCCTGGTACATACAAGGTTCTTAGTTTTATCCCTGATACTTGAAAGATAAAAGACATGTAAAAGTTAATACTGTCTAAAGAAATTACATAGAAAAAGAAAATAGATGGTTGGTGTAGATACCTAAGGAAACTAACCAAAATCCATTTGGAAAATGTACTAATTATTGTTGCAGAAAAGAATCTATTTTATAGCAACCAAAAGAGTGTTCCCCTTGCTTTGCTTTTTTAACAGTCATATTAAATCCATGTCTCAGAAAAGCCACATTTTTTATCTATTTATCTTATTTTTAAACTATGAAAATTCTAAAGTAACAATAAATTTGAGGTTAATATGCTTCAATTTTATGAAAAGTTATATTTATACAGATTTTTATGAAAGAATATATTTTTGACAATATTAGGTATGCTTTTTTGTTTTGGTTTATTTAGTATTATGTATCTAGAAATCAAACCCAGAGATTTCTCACTGAGGTGCATCCTTGTCACATGTATGTATGTATGTATGTATGTATGTATGTATGTATGATGCATTTAGATATTAGTGCTGCTGTGTCATTAAATTTTTCACATTAGGCTTGAAATTATGATCCTCCCGTTCCAGACTCCCAGGGCCCTAGGATCCAAGTGGGCCAATATATCTAGTTTCATCCCTGATTATGAACTCAGGCTCAGCAGTTATCCACTGAGGATCACACAGACGATAATAGATCTTGAATATCAGAAGGTTTTTCTACCTCTAGGATTGGTATGTTGAAACACGATATCATTTTACTATAAATTGAAAGGTACTTTTCTTTTAAAATTTTAGTGGAAATGTAACCTTCCTAAATGAACATACATTTTATAGAACAATCAACCAAACCTCAAATTAGAAAAGTACCAGACAACCCAGAAACTCTTCCTTCTTATGACTACTTCTTATCTTTATTTACAGCAATCTTTCAATTGGTTTCAATACTTTGATAGTTTATGTAAATACATAAAGTTAAGTGGCTGGGTGGTCAGCTAGCAATTAGATGGCCCTCACTTGGACCTCTACCTCTTATAATACTTAGGCAACTAGCTAAATAAATAGGACCATGTGCTATATTTAAAGATTGTTTGCTTTCTTAGTAGATTCTCAGAAATGCCTTAATACGTTGAGATCACTGAAATGTATACACAGAAAGAGACAATTAAGTGATCAAATCCTTTGAACAAATATCCATCACACTCTTAGATTAGAAGGGGGCAGTCTAATTCTAGAAGAGGGGTCAATCTACCCAGACAGAAGTAAACATGGAAATGTAGATCCTGAGCATTTTGTCAACCCCTTTTGGCAGCGATGTTTTGGAATAAATTGATTTATTTTATTCCAAGTCTCTGACCCCTCCTTTGTCTTCCAGTTTGCAATTTACTTTCCAAAAGGAGGCACTGCACAAGTTAGATAACCATCTGGCAGTATATGGGCATTTTTCTTTTTCTTTTTTTTTTCTTCAATAAACACATATTTCATGAGACAATGTTTGCTTTGTGATTTGGTTTGTTGCAAATTTGATTATTTGGAGTTAATATTACTCTCTATTACAATCCATCTCAAAGAAAATGATAGTACAGAGTTCTTAGGTCTAGTTAATCATATTTTGTTTACATATTATAGCTAACAATATATCAGAAGGCATGTGCTGTGAATATTTAGAGATGAAGTAATAAGGATTTAGATGTCAGCTCCAAATCACTAATTAGTAAGAGGTCAACAAGGTTGGAAGGAGAAGATAAGGATATTAGTTTATATGCTTTCACCTGAAATTTTGATTGTTAAATTATGACTAAGTTGTGAGTCTCTACAACAGGTAAAATGTATGGAGAAGGTATCATTTGTTACTGAGAACTGAGGACAATTTATTCAGATTTACAATTTACAATTTACCTACTTGGATTTACAGATGTCTACCTTGTCTTGTGAGATCAAAATATCTGCCCTGCCCTGTGAGATCAACTACTGGGATTATTGTAGATATCTGCCCCACCCTAGGGGGATTTTAAACTACCATCATTACTACACTAAGATTACTGGCCTTAAAACCTACTGGGATTTAGTGGGATTTAAGGATATCTGCCCTGTCCTATAGTATCTTCAACCACAAGATCTTCATCTAAAAGGATTACTGTGGATAACCATCCTGTTTTATGCATGGTAGGATTATGGGTGTGAATTTGTTGCCACTGCTCAGAGAAGAAAGAATTGAGTTTGGGCTCAGCCTTTTTCTCGAGGTTATGAGTTTGTTATTTGTTGTTTCTTAATTCTTTTGCTGTGGGATTCACAAGGAAGGGGAACTGGAGCTTGCCAAAAGGGTTCTGGCTGCATCCTCTTCCTTTAATTCCATAGTTTATATGATATCCTTTGAACATCCAGTTGGATTTTCTCTGTCTGTGACCCATCCATCCATTTATCTATCATCCAGCCAGCCAGCCAGCCAGCCAGCATGCAAAAAGCACTTTGAGAACTTTTCTAACTTACTCTAAGTTGAAAATGGTTGAGTGACAAGAATCTGCCTGCTACAAGTTACACTGACAGCAGATCCAAATTCTACATTGCCCCCAACTGGGACATTCCTCATTGTGGACAAGAAGCACACTTCATTTGTGTTTCTGTATGAGTTTCTTGGAACATAGCAGGCCCTAGATGACTCTTCTTCAATATGTTATCCTGTTCTCTCACTCAACTATCTTTCTCATTGTTCTGCCTCTTAATCACTTGTCTTCCATTCTGTGGGTCTACTCTGCTTCTAGAACATGTCATAGCTTGGCTGTGCTCCTTGGCATTTTTTTCTCCACATTGTTTTCAGTATTCTTCCTCCAAAAAATGTTTCAATCTGCTGATTTTTCGTCATCACTTTCTAGATTTGTTACTGTTCTAAATTCTCCTCTATAGATATATTCTAGGCTATTCCTATCCTAAACAAACAATTGGTCAATACAAGTGAAAAAGTTAATGAGACTTTATATACTCTGTAGCATGGATGTGACTCCATTACAAGTTAGAAAATAATTATTTTCTACAAAGTTCAAGGTGAGGCACTGAAAGGGGTAACAGCAGCCACCACCTTAGTGTTAGAATCTTTTTTTAAAAAAAAAAATTTGTATCTTTATTGTTACATTACATATACACATCATAATTGCACTCCATAATGGGGATTTGTACCAGTATAAGACACAACTTAATTTTCATTTTTTTCCCATAGCCCTACCCACCCTACCACCCTCCCCATACACATAAAATTCGTTTCCTTACTTTTTTGCTAAAATCTCAACATTTTCCCCCTCCACCCTATTTTACATTGAGCATTTTCTATTTCCCAATATATAACATACAATTCTAGGACTCATTTGCACCTTTATTTTCTCATACCAGAGAAAAGATGTGATATGTACCTATCTGTGCCCTATGTATTTCACTTATGAGGATATCCTCAAGGTACGTCCATTTAAGTAGAAATGATTCAGACTTATCATTTTTTATGGCAGAGTAATACTCCATTCTGTAGAAGAACCACAGCTGTTTTATCTAGTCTCCAGTTAATGGACACTTGGGTTGTTTCCAAGATGTAGCAATCACAAACTGGGCTGCTATAAGCATGGGTGCACATATGTCACTGTGATATGAGTATTTTAATTCTTGTGTGTATATACCTAGCAGGGCAATGGCCAGGTCAAATGGGACCTCCAATCCTAGCTGTCTGAGGATTCTCCAAACTGATCTCCACAGGAGTTGTACAAGTCTACAGTCCCACCAATAGTGGAGAAGGGTTCCTTCTTCTCCGCAGCCTCGCCAACATTTGCCGTTGGCTGATTCTGAAACGGCAGCCATTCTATGTGGAGTGAGATGAAATCTCAATGTTGTTTTCATCTGCATCTCTCGAATGACTAATGATGTGGAGCATTTCTTCATATGCTTCTTAGTTTCTCTTACTTCTTCCTTTGAAAAAATATCTGTTCATTTCAGATGCCCATTTTTCAATTGGGTCATTAAATTTGGGTGGGCTGATTTTTTTTTTTTTTTTTTTGAGCTCTTTACATATACTAGATAGTAGCCCTTTATCTGAGGTACAGCTGGTAAAGCTTTTTTCCCACATTGCTGGTTGCCTTTTTGCACTGTTGGTGGTTTCCTTTGCTGTGCAGAAGCTTTTTAAAAGAATGAGGTCCCAGTTTTTCCAGCACCATTTGTTAAAGAGGCTATCTTTCCTCCATTGAGGATTTTTGGCTCCTTTGTCAAAGATGAGGTGGCTCAGTGTACTACTCTGCCATAAAAAATGATAAGTTTGAATCATTTCTACTTAAATGGACATACCTTGAGGATATCCTCATAAGTGAAATAAATAGGTCACAGATAGATACATATCGCATCTTTTCTCTGGTATGAGAAAATGAAGATGTAAATGAGTCC